>JAPZAG010001685.1:0-27581 GCA_027475135.1 Bactrocera correcta | reverse complement strand
GTGGAATCATCTTGTCATCTTGTCACCTTGAATCCTCTATTGCCCGGTTTTTGTTAAAGAAGATGAACATTGTTCGATAGCTACATTTCCGCGAACCTTGCGAAGTGACTGGGACTGATATTAACCGCTTTACTAAATTTGTAATAAACTCAAAAAGCTTCGTCGATTTGTGGGGATCTAGGACATCTAGGAATCTAATCTTTTAGGAGTTTAGTCGTAGCACGCACGAGCAGCTATAGCCATGAGCTCTGCCGATTGGGATCAATCCAAAGATCATAAACATACTATATAAACAAAAAATATAAAGGATCCAAAAACATTATAATTCTAATATTCGGTGTTTCAGATCTGGCCAGGAGGCTAAAAACTTTCTTTTATACTAGAAATTATAAAACTCATACCGTTCTACTTGAAAAAGTATTTCAGTTGGAAAGCTCTAAAGATCCATGCGTTTCCTTCCTTTCCACCTTGGTGGTGCAGAAACCTGTAAATAGGCTCTTCCCTCTTCTTTCTGTTCTTTTGAAGTAATCGACTATTTGAGCGTACTATTCGTAATACCAGCACCCATTTTGAGACTCAGCATTCATTACTGTATAATATTCGACCTAATACACCACGTCTAGCATGCAGTGAAGTAGCCGTTGCTAAGAGTGTACACGATGATCACGGAGAGTAGATTCGGCGCCATCCGCAACAACCCGGACTGACTTATGGCACGAATTGGAGCATTTTACACCGATATCTTACATTAAAAACGCACAAAATACAGCTTCTGCAAGAACTAAAACCGCTCGACCTACTTGTAGTATTAACTTGAAGAGACTCCAGAGCTGTCATTTCATTCAGAAAAAGCAGCGGCCATGATAATCGAGTATTTTATGTTCTGAAATTTAAATTCGTGATCTCGGCAACATTTTCTTTCAACAAGGCGGCGTCATAATTTATTGAGAGAATTGAGAGAACACCTCGGTGAGTAGATAAATTCACGTTTTGGATCACTCGAAAGGTCACCAAGGTCGTTAGAAGTCACACCATTAGACTTTTTCCTGTGGGCATATGTAAAGTCTAAAGTCTATTCGCACACTCCCGCTTCGATTCAGACCTTGGAGAAAAACATCATCGAAAATTGAACTTAACGGACGGACCAACTGAGACGTTCAACATTTGAAGGAGTTAATCTTAAAAAAATAAATGCCAATGTATACGAATGATTTCTTTAAAAAAACTGGAGATAGTCTAAATAGATCACTCTTTACTGTTCCAATATTACAGTTGCGAATTTCGGTCCATTTGTTTTAATTTATTGATTAGAAAGCTATTCCGCCTTAGGTAGTTCTGTAGTTTGCTTTGTACCGTAAACAATTTTTTTGAATATATTTTCGTGGTGAATCATATTGTTAGACATGATTACCTGAAAATCTCTTTGAATCCCATCTTCTTCCTAAACTGATATTGAGATGTTGAGTCGAGCTCGATATATGGTACAATGCGAAGTGGATGGAAGATTCAAGAGAGACTCTTTGAGGTCAAGTAACACTGATATTGTATGAACTTTGACACGTAGACAAAAAAGAGACGGAGCTCCCCTCATTTCCTTTAAACCAAAACTTTCTGTTTATTGACTTCATCAAGTAACGGGTGATTTTTTTGAGGTTAGGATTTTCATGCAGTAGTATTTGACAGATCACGTGGGATGTCAGACATGGTGTCAAAGAGAAAGATGCTCAGTATGCTTTGACATTTCATCATGAATAGACTTACTAACGAGCAACGCTTGCAAATCATTGAATTTTATTACCAAAATCAGTGTTCGGTTCGAAATGTGTTTCGCGTCCGTGTCCGATGAGCGATGAGGCTCATTTCTGGTTGAATGGCTACGTAAATAAGCAAAATTGCCGCATTTGGGGTGAAGAGCAACCAGAAGCCGTTCAAGAACTGCCCATGCATCCCGAAAAATGCACTGTTTGGTGTGGTTTGTACGCTGGTGGAATCATTGGACCGTATTTTTTCAAAGATGCTGTTGGACGCAACGTTACGGTGAATGGCGATCGCTATCGTTCGATGCTAACAAACTTTTTGTTGCCAAAAATGGAAGAACTGAACTTGGTTGACATGTGGTTTCAACAAGATGGCGCTACATGCCACACAGCTCGCGATTCTATGGCCATTTTGAGGGAAAACTTCGGACAACAATTCATCTCAAGAAATGGACCCGTAAGTTGGCCACCAAGATCATGCGATTTAACGCCTTTAGACTATTTTTTGTGGGGCTACGTCAAGTCTAAAGTCTACAGAAATAAGCCAGCAACTATTCCAGCTTTGGAAGACAACATTTCCGAAGAAATTCGGGCTATTCCGGCCGAAATGCTCGAAAAAGTTGCCCAAAATTGGACTTTCCGAATGGACCACCTAAGACGCAGCCGCGGTCAACATTTAAATGAAATTATCTTCAAAAAGTAAATGTCATGAACCAATCTAACGTTTCAAATAAAGAACCGATGAGATTTTTTTATGCGTTTTTTTTTTTTTTAAAAAGTTATCAAGCTCTTAAAAAATCACCCGTTATTTCATCAATAACCTAAAATAGTGTAAACTCCTTCAATACAAACACATTTCACCATTTAAATGCACATGAAAATGTTGGTCTTCGCAATGTAATAACAAAAGCGTTGTAACCTAACCTAACCTTTGTCGTCAAACGGGCATACAATTCAAGCCATTAGATTTCGGCGGCAAAAGGAGCAACACGTCCTTAATGTCAGTGGGAAATTGAGTGGCAGCGGGTGCGGCGTGAGGTGGCACAGCAATGACACAACGAGTCCTTGTGCCGCAAAATAGCAAGCAGCTGCAGCAACAACAACAATGACGCCAACAACCAACGCTGATGACAGCGCAAAAAGGAAGAAGGCAAGCACGGGAGCCGAATTCAAAAGCGCAACAAGTCGTTGCCCTCCAACCAACTCAAACTCACGAACAGATACGAGCACAGCACAGCCTGAAAGCGTGGTGTGTATGTGTGAGTGTGTGTGGCTGATAAATGCCAAACTAAAAGAAAGCAACCGAAATGACTATAAAACGTTGCAAAACGACCGCAACGATTGCCAAATACACCAACTGCACGCTCGCTACGTTATCGTGTTGGCGCACAAACACACATATACACACACACACCTACATACATACTTGGAATGACTGTATATTGAATTGTGGCACAGGATGTGGGATGCGGCACTGCACTCAGACGCAGATAAATGACAGCCACACCTCTCCAGAGGCACTAACAAGGACTAACGGCGCTGGTTGTTGTAGTTGCTGCTAGCAGCCCCAAAAACAACAAAAAGCCATTGCACAACTAAAATCCAAACGAACCCGAAAGTGCCGAAAGGACGAAATCGACTCCTGTTGCTTCAATGCATTGTTGGTGCGCGATTTGCTGTTGTTCTTGTTGTTGCAAGCACATTACTATCAACGCTGCTGCTGCCACAAAAGTTTCGCAATGTTTTGCACATTTCCTCCGACACGTCAGTCAAATCGAAGCAGTTGTGTTGCAAGTGTGCGCAGACGGGCGAGCGGCTGACGCAGGCGAAGCGAACCATAAATATATACACATACGTATGTATGTATGCACTACGTAACTGTATGGTACTGCGTTGAATGGCGACCGGCAGGAACAAAGGCGCCGACCGAACAAACCAAACTGCGGCGCGTTGGCGAAGGGAGTGCAACGGCGCGGGGCAAACTCAATTGAAATGTAGTGTGCTTTAGCGCAGCTGTATGTGTGCCTGTGTTTGTGTATGTGGCGCTGTGTGGCATGTTCGGGTAGGTCGTTGTCTTTCTCTGTGGCTCTTGTATGTAATCATTGCCCAAAAAAAAGGAGGAAAAGAAAGACATTGCTTTTGTCAAAAAACGAGTGTTGCATGCCACAGCTTGTTGCATATGTGGCATTTTCAATAATGTCAGGTATGTGTGTGTATTGGTGCAGCTATTGTCTTGTGCTGCGAAAGCACTTTCATAGTGATTTTGTTTTTAATATCGACATAATTGAAAACTGTGCCGAAATGTCATCTGAACGAATCTCATCGAGTTTATGGGCTTAAACGTGCAACAGACTTTAATTAAAATGAAGAAATCACACATTTTTATATTGGGTGTATGTACAAGGGAGCTTTAAAGAATTTTTGAGAACCTTGTTGAACAATTCATATGAATACGGACAGAGTATTGTCAGAGTAGCAGGTAGTCTCTCGTGCTAAGCTCGACTAAAGTGATCCAATTCGTTTGGATTGCTTCAGACGCACTAAAGTTCTAAAATAGCTCAAATGTAATTGAAAGCAAGCACACGGCGTCTCCCAACCTTCAATTCAGCTTTCTTCTGTTTAGAAGTTCAATGATCTCTACTTCTATGTGTCACTCTCAGCCAAAAGTACTTCTAGGCAGTATTTTAGTCTAGAAACTTAGAACAATCGAATTCTATTATTTCGAGATTCAAATATTTTTTTATAAAATAAAATTTTCAAAATTGAAGGTGTAAGTTATCTGACCATCTGTAGCCAAATTTGCTTGAAGTTTCTCAGTTATACATTATTTTAAACATTCAATCACATTCACTTAGCCTGATTCAGACCAGAAAATTGTTCAATCATCGCTAAAATCAACAAGGCTTGATAACAGGCACAGTGAGATTCACGGTTGGGAAAGGTTATAAGGGAGTTTACTGTAAAGAACTCTCCATAAATATTAACTTTAGGGCTCCCGACTACGTACTGCTTTCCAGTCAAAAGTGGCTGCGGTCAAGGTGACGGTAAATGTACTAGTTAGTCTCTTTCAGGGAGGCTTCATTTACTCCGACAGCAGAGCGGTAATATTAGTGGACCAAAGAACTTTGCGTATGCTTAGCAGTCGCTGATTGACGGACAGCTCCTGTGCAAGATCCTTTTATCCTCTATAGAACTTTTTTCAACATTATTCCTTTAGCAGATTCCGGCATGGGGCTGTTACGGTACGAGATTTTTCACGGTTAAATCTTGGCATAGAGAGAAGGTCAAAGACGACGATTTCTGTAAGCAACACTGCGTCACGAATAGCTTTAGGCAACCCGATCACTGCAATGCTTTCAAGGAGAGGTGGCTGTAATTTTTTTTTTTTTTTTTTTTTTTTTTTTTTTTTTTTTTTATAGTAGGGGGAAGCATCGAAAGCCGGAGTGCGGAACTTTAATCCGCTAAACCTAACCTACTCCCAACTCAGGACTCTCCCACGGAACCACCGATTAAGTATTACTTCGTGGGAGGGACAGGACATTTAAGTCTCCTCTATTGTGCGGACTGACGGACGCCTAACTTGTTCAAATAGTCTCAATTTTGTCATTATGGATGCTGACGCCTCGCTGACCGCTTTCCAATTATCAGCCGACTGACACATGAGTGTCGTTAAATTATCGACCGTAAAACTACCACCGAGGGTGGTTTTTAGTTTTTCCCTTGTATTTGAAAATCTAGGGCAATTAAATAACACATGCTCAGAGTCTTCTATATGCTCTGTACATGTCGGACAGTTCGGACTAATGTCATTGTGGAATCTGAAAAGGTAACTTCTAAAGCACCCATGTCCACTAAGTATTTGGGTCATATAAAAGTCTAGGTCCCCATGTCGTCTGTCTATCCACGAGTGGATGTCCGGTATCAGTCGGTGGGTCCAACGCCCTTTGGATGAGGAATTCCACCGCTCCTGCCACATTTTAATGCTTTTATTCCTCTCCTCTGTCTTTGCCGATACTGTTTTAGGCGCTGATAGATGATATAAACGCTCGAGTTCATCTCCCTGGATGTCAATGGGCGGCATGCTGGCTAATACTTCAGCAGCGTCGGTAGATGTAGTCCGGAAAGCACTTATTACTCGAATTGCAGAAAGCCTATGCACTGCAATTATATGTTTAGCATACGCTTTTATATCCATTGCCTTTATCCATACTGGTGCTGCGTACAGTATTACGGAACTCATTGCTTTCGCTATCAGGAGTCGCCGGCTGGAACGCACACAGCCTGTATTGGTCATCATTCTCGATAGTGCATTGTAAATTTTGTTTGCTTTACTGGATGAATACTCCAGGTGTTCTTTAAATTTTAATTTAGAATCTAATATTACTCCCAGATACTTCAGTTGCGGCTGCGAAGTAATCTCGCACTCCCCTATAGAAACCTGTATTTGTTCTTCTAACTTCCTAGTGCTTATGAGCAAAACTTCAGTTTTTTGCTCCGCCAGTTCCAGGCTCACTGATGAGAACCAATGGCGTAGACCATTTAAGCACTCATTGCATTTGTTTCTTAGGTCAGTTAATTGTTTGGCCACTGCTACCACCATGAGATCGTCCGCATACGCTATTAGTTTCACGTCTGTTGGTTGCTGTCTTTTTAGCACCCCGTCATACATGAGGTTCCATAATAGTGGGCCCAACACTGACCCTTGGGGTACTCCACTCGAGATAGAGTAGCTCTTGGTACCTTCGTCTGTATCAAAAAGTAGCCTTCTGTTTTTAAAATAGCTCAATGTAATGTTTATGAGGTATTCAGGGGCGTGTATTTCATCCAGGGCTTCGATTATGTGTGCCCATTTTGCTGAGTTGAACGCGTTCTTGACATCCAGGGTAATCAGCGCGCAGTACTTTTTTGTGCCACCTTTCCATCTTTTGCCACTTACTGCACATTTCGCAGTATCAACGACTTCTCGTAGTGCGTCAATAGTGGATCTTTTCTTTATAAAGCCGTATTGTCTCTCTGATAATCCGCCGGCTTTCTGGATTGCTAACTCCAAGCGGTTTCGTATTATACTTTCGTACACTTTACCCATTGTGTCGAGCATACACAGAGGTCGGTACGATGAAGGTTCTTCAGGTGGTTTCTTTGGTTTTGGGAGCAGAACCAGACGTTGTACTTTCCACGAGTCGGGGAATATCTCTTCCTTTAAACACGCGTTGTACATTTTAGCGAAAACTCGGGGTTTCAAGCTTATGGCTTCCTTCAGCGCTCTGTTTGGTATGCCATCCAATCCAGGCGCTTTGGTGTTTTTGATTTTCCTTGCTATTGCCAATAGTTCGTCTTCCGTGACTAACGGGGGCGACTCTGCAGCTTCGTTTCGTCGCTTGGCATATAAAATCCGGTCGTGTTTCGGGAATAGTGTTTCGACGACCTTTCCCATAAAAGGGGCATCTCTAGGTTGCTGCTGCTTGTTTTTAAATCTGGACATGCATATTTTGTATGCAGTACCCCAAGGGTCAAGGTTTGCTTCCTCACACAGCTTCTCAAAACATGATTTTTTGCTTCGTGTAATAGCCGACTTCAGGAGCTTCTTGTAGCTTTTAAATTCCTCCCTAAGGCGATTTTCGTTAGTTTCGCCCCAGTTACGCTGTAGACGCCGTCTAGCTGAGTGACAAAGCTTTCTCAGCATGGAAATTTCATTATTCCACCAATATACAGGCCGCCGCTTGTGGTGATGTGACGTTCTACGCATTGTTGCATCGCATGCTGCCACGAGTTCTTTTCGAACTGCTGATACCAAGTGGGCGGCGCTGTCACCAGATGCCTTTGATGCACTCCAGACTAGGTCAAACAGGTCTGGGTCGAACTCTTGTTGTTTCCAACTTCGCCTTCGGGGGGGGTTTCTGCTTAGAAGCTCCTGCTCTCGGGAGTACGAAATTTGCGCTATAATTGCCATGTGATCACTGTTTGTGTATATGTCGGACACTGCCCACTTAATATGCCTGCTCAGCGAATCGTTTGCAAACATAATGTCAATTATGGATCCTTTATTTCCTTTTTGGTACGTATTTTGTGTTCCGGTGTTCAATATTGATAGGTGCGTTTGACTCAGGTATTCTTGAATTAGCCGCCCTCGGTGGTTTGTACATCTGCTGCCCCATACAGTTGACCAAGCATTAAAATCGCCCGCTATTATAATCGGTGTTTTGCCTCTGGTTTCTAATGAAAGTTTTAAAAGGAACTCCTCGAATTCGGTGATTGCTGCGCTGGGACGAGCATAGCAGCTTACGAGATATATCCCATTTATATTTGCCCATGTGAAGCAGTTATGAGCTTCTCTGGAGCAGGTCTTAAAAGGTTGACCTTTGCAGGACCATATGGCTGCCTTACCAGATTTGTCTGCGATCCATGTGCTTTCCGGACGCTGGGAGTATTGTTCACTTAGTATAGCGACATCTATGTTCTCTTCTATGACTGTCTGCTCTAGCAAATCTTGAGCCGCTGCACAGTGGTTAAGATTTAACTGTAGTATCCTCATTTATTTAGAGACTTCATCATCTCGATATACTTTGGGCAAGTCGTGCTCAATACTGAGTGCTCTCCTTTGCAGAGCATGCAGTTCGGAACGTTTGTGCATATCTTTGCTAAATGTCCCGCGGTTCCACAGCGCGTACAATGGGAAGATCTGTCTGTCGGGCTGCAGCAATTTCGCGCCATGTGACCCAAGTGGAAACACTTATAGCATCTGGGGACAGGCGAAAATTCTCGAAGGCGACAGATCGACCACCCAATTTTTATTTTCCCTATTTTAAGTGCTGCCTTGGCATCTAGAGCACGCATGCTTATAAGCGCTATTTGCGTGCCACTACGTGTTTTTCGCAGACTTTTCACACTCGATATCTCCAGATTTTCGATTCCGCACTCTCTTTTTAGTGCTGCGCAGATTTCTTCGGGAGTTGTAATTTCATCGAGGTCCTTGCACGTGATCGTGACGTTGTGGGTCTTGGGCTGAATCTTAGCCATTTCGCCAACCACCCCCTCCAGGGCGCTTTGGAAAGATTCGGCTTTCGTCTCTGCTCGATTTTTAAGTTCAATGAGTAAATCTCCTTTTAACGTTTTACGAATATGGGTCACATTTGAACCCAGTACTTCAAGCCCGCTGTTGCTTTTAATTTTCCGCAGAATATCTGCATACGACGCACCATCCTTCTTGGTTATGATTATGGCATCTGGTTTTGTTTTGATTTTCCTTTCCAAAGGTTTCTTCTTTTTTACAACGTCTACCCATCTAGTCGTATTATCCTCTTGGGTTGATTTTGCTGCTCCACTGTACGACAATTGCGGCTTTTCGTTTACATTTTTTTGCTTTTTTGTGGGTGGTAAATACCCTGGTGCTTCTCGCATTCTTTTAGGGGTATTATCATCTCTTCCAATGGTCGGTACTTGCGATGGTTTCCCTATCATAACTCTTTTCGCTTGATTTCCCAGTTTTTCCATTTTGGCATGTAATGTCACTATACTGCTTACTAAATCGCGCATAGCTTGATTTATATGCCTTTGGCCGGCCATCATCAATTCTAACTCCTTGATTTTTTTGCTCAGGTTGCAAAAGATGCTAACCGTTTCATCTTTCTCAGTCTCCTCAGGTTTGCCCTCTTTGCTTTCTTGCCCTGCAGTATCTCCTCGCTTATTTGGTCCAGCAGCGGCGGACTCCTCATTTTTACCATTGGGCGGCGTTCTCATTATTTTGGAGTTCCTTCGGAAAGGATTCTCCGGTGTTAGCCCAATACTTTTTTCAGAGGCCATATCCTCTGCGAAAGAATGGTTTGCGAACACCCTTTGTTGTATATGTTCTGTCCCAAACTTTACTACGTAAATAAAATAAAAAAATTAAAAACAAAAAAAGATGGTTGGCAATGCCAAAACCAAAAGAAAGAACAGCTGGTTATTGTGTTTTCGGTGGTTGGCAATTCGCAAACCAAAAGGAAAACGAAAACACGAGGAGGGGAACAGCTGATCGATCAAAACAAAAAACGGCAGAACAAAAAATTTTTGAGTGCACGTTAATTGAAGGGGAAAGGCTATATGTGCAAAAAATTTGCCCAGAAAAACGGAAAGGTAGGTGCAAATGAAATTTATATTATTAAAAAATCAATGTCCACTTATCTTTTCCTTTAGATTTTGGTATCCAGACATGTGGTCCACTATCAGGTATGTTTCACTGGAGCAACCACTATTTTCTCACACAAAAAAACTGGAGGTATACACAATTTTTTAAGAATGCGATGAAAACACGTCTATACACAATGACTCAGTGACGACTTTTTGTCATTGGCTGTCATGAGGGTAGAAGCAGATATGTTGATTCGAAGTGCTGCCTGTTTCAGGGAGATGATCATTCATTCCGACAGCAGAGAAGAGATCCTTCTGGTCTAGCGTAGAGTGCAGGAGATCCACTGAAATAAGTAGGAGTTGCGGAAGTTGTCTAAAAGGCGTATTTGCGGTAAGGCCGAAAATCTTCTTGGGCACAAGTTGTCTAAGTTGTATGTATGAAGTTAAGGTGGATACCTAAGACTTATTTTCTTCCATTGCCTAGCTTTTGAAAGAGTGAGGTTGAAACATTTCGCCTAATTTCTTCGGGAACCAGGTGAAAGTGCCGTAATCGACATTAGCGGCCTCAACAAAATGACTTTGTTGGTTTTTGAGAGTCTTTTTTGATTAATACTTAGGTTTGAGCTGTATAAAAATTGATACTTGAAAGTTTTTCAACTTTCGTGGTGAGTAAGTGCTAGTAAATTTTTAACTGCAAAATTGATATGTAAAATTTTCTCACCACGATGTGGTGAGTAAGTACTAAAAATTGCTGTTTGTTTAGATGCAAAATCGATACCTGAAAGTTTGTACAAGTTTCACTTGTGGTGAGTAAGCGATTTGAATTTAATTACTGATTTATATCAAAATCGTTACTGGAATTTTTTTTCACCACCTGTGGCGAGTTGCTCATTGATTTACTAAAAAACGGAAATGAGAAAGTTTTTCACCACCCGTGGTGAGTAAGTTCTAGTTAGTCGCTCATTGATTTATTGCAAAATCGTACACGGAAGGATGTTTTTCGGTGATTTATACCTAAATCGATACTCGAAACTCTTTCACCACCCGTGGTGAGTAACTGGATTTTGTTAACCCTACCTACCTATCCGTTTATTGTTTTTTTAAACGCTCTGAAACTATCCAAGTGAAAGTCGTGATTAGAGTTCTTGAACCTTGTAAGACAACAACAATAATTTATTGGCGGAAATATCTAACACATTCTCGCGAATAGGTAGAACTAAACGGAACAATTAGTTTAAATCAAGGGAAATGTGCTAAAGCGAAGAGCAGAAGATCGCAATGATAAATAGATGGTAGCAAAAAATTTTAGAAGCGGAAATCTATAAAGCAACAACAATAATTTACTACTGTTTCTAAATATATGCCTGTATACTTGTCAGTATGTACCGTAGGTATACTGATAAAAGCGAATACAATGAGTATACCAAGAAAAATAAAGATTTACATCCACAAATAAGCCTGATGTTAAATAATATCTGACTTCAGGCAACAGCAGTCACAACAACAACATCTAATTGCATTCCAAATAAGCTCAAATGCTAATGTAAGAGAGCGATTACATGATTTCACGCAACCTCAAATATAAATATATGTGCATACATACATACACAGATGCCATGCGCAAGCTTTCGTGGCATATCCTAATCCGCCAACGCAAGACAATCGCGCGCAAGCGCAACACACCTGCCGCAAGCCAACGGCTGGCATTAGTTGCCACACAAAAAGTCAACTTTTTTTGCAAATATAAACATCTAAAACCTCGTGTGTATAAACGATGCATGCCTGTGTGCCGGCAGCGAGCTTACGGCGGCATGGCGGTGCACAGGAAGCGCACCGAAATCGAAACCAAAACGCGCATGCGCCAACCGAGATCCAGTAACACACATTTGCGACGGCCAACGCCATGCGCAGGCAATAGAAGCGACGAAAAGCAAATAGCGATTACAAGCAATGCAACAGCGACGCCGGCGGCGGCGCCAAACTTCGCAATTGTGTGCGCGCGCATGCGCGTTTAACTCTCTGCCATTTGTCGTTCACTGCTTGGCGTGTGGCGCTCATTCGCCCATGCGCGCATTTCCATTTCGAACGATGACAGCAACAACAACTACAACAATAACAATAACTACAGCTAAAGCTGGCAACACAATAAACATATGTAGATAAGACAACAACAACACATTTACAACAAGAGGCAATAACAATAATAGCTTGCTGGTTGCGCGCTGGCAGCGGCTGCTTGGCAGGAGGAAGGTCGTTGTGGCGTTTTGTGGCTGTGCGCTCCTCAATCGATTCAGCTTTATTCACGCCTCTTCATGGCTTCGGTGGCTGTCGTGCTGCGGCGCGCAGCTCACCTACAAATCCCCAAAGACAAGTTTAAGTTTATCCATTCAATGGCGAGGCAAACTGCAAACAGCAAACAGTTAGTTGTTGTTGCTGCCGTTATTGCAATTGTTGTTGTTGTTGTTGCTAGTGTTGCTTGCGCGAAGTTGTACGTTGTTTAATGCCGTGTTTATTAATGTATGCAACATTTTGTTAATGTTGTTTTTGTTGTTGTTGTTGTTGGTGTTGGTGTATATATGCTTGCAGTATTAGTTCTTGTTGTTGTTGCTGTTGCTGTCGGCGTTGCAGTGTCATGATTATTGCGCAATTTTACACTTGGACTTGGCTCTTGGCTTACTCGCTGACGGCTGCCGGCTGGCGGCGCAACGCGATGGCTTGTGTTCGCTTGTTGTCGCGTTGTTGTTAATGTTGTTATTGTTGTTGCTAATGTTGTTGCTGCTATTCATTGCCATCGCAGCGCTTTGTTGATTTCATTTCGAATTCGGGTTTTGCAGTTGCGCGCCTGCCATTGCAGTTTGCTCATTGTTTTTGTTTTTGTTGTGGTGCGCAATGTGCAATTTGTTGAAAATTACAATTGGCAGCGCTTTTTTCGCTAATTTTTTTTTCTTGCTCTCTTACGTTTTTAACTAATTTTCGCGATTTTATTTTCCTCTTTTTCGTTGCGGCAATTTGTTGCGCCACTTTTTTTCGCCTAACCGCGCACCACTGCTTGTGGTTGTTGTTGGCAATTTTTCACTAGTTACTGCTGCTGCCGCTTATTTGTTGCTCCACTGTTGTCCATCAGCGGCTTGTTTTTTGTACTTTTGTATTTGATTTCAGCCGCGTCTACATTTTATCGATTAGTCTTGACCCTAATAATGAGCGTGAAGATGTTTACCATTGAATTAGTGGATAGTTGAAGGTTAGTGTGGCGTGTTCGCTTAGTTTTTGCCAATGCGAATGCAATTGCAAACAAAATTTATTTACATTTTTTACTGCGTTCATTTGTCAGCGATTAGCGAATGAGATTGGAATCAATCTTGTGCTTTTTCTTGATTTGTTTTTGTAAATTTGTCTTGCTTTTTGGTAGCAGCGAAGCGTATTTGTTGTGCATGTGAATGTATGAAAGCTTCCCACAAATAACGGGTGTTTCAAAAAAGATATTTAAACATGCATATTGAAGTGGACTGAGGGACGAGTGCGATTTTTACGATGACTGAAACTATTCAAAAAAGAAGTCCCATAAAATTTTGGATGTAAAAAAGTTCAGAGTACTGGAAAAGGCCTTCAGTGATAATTGTTTGTCACTAGCAAGTGTTTTTGATTAATACAAATTATTCAAAAGGGTCGAGAACGGGTTGAGGATGAACCACGACCAGAATAGCCATCGCTATCAACTGAATATCAACACGTCAATAAAATGGAGGAATGAAGGTTCGAATATCGGAATGATCAGTGAAAACCATTTTAAAAGCTCATTGGATTAGTTCCAAAATCACTATTTTTTCGAAAAACAACGTATCGTTAACGTTTGTGAAACAATGTCTTCCGACTCTCCAGATATCATTAAACGTATTATTTTTGGCGGCGAGTCTTGGATATATGCTTACGACCCGGAAATATATAATCAATCGGCCGAATATCTTGGCAAAGTTGAGCCGAAGCCGAAAGACCACTTCAAAGATTCTCAAAAGTCAAGGCTATGTTGCCAGTTTTCTTCGATTATCGAGGTATCGTGCAATTCGTTAAAAGAGATCGGAATTATGCGCCGTCGACTCTTGGTTTTGGCAAGCTTCGTTGTATACTGCATAGATTCTTCCTAAGTTATTCGCCGAATTTTCAAACAATTCAAACAAATCGAATTCTCAATCGACCGCACCGGGGAATCCGTTTGGAGTCAATTGAAGACTGTTGCGAGAATTGGAAAAAACATTGGCACACTTGTTTTTAGAACGAAGAGGAATACTTTGAAGGGGACAATACAAATTTGGAAGAATAAAATAAATAATTATGAACACTATTTTTGCACATAGTAGTACTTTCGAGACGAAAAGTTTCGTGAATTGCCTTCGGTACTGCCATAAATTTAATTTCATTTTTCTCCGATTGCTGATAGCTAACTAGTCGAGTGTTTGATTGTTGCTTTGAAGTTAATCGAGATGCGTTAGTTTATTTGGTAAATAATTTTCCTAAATTATTACAATTTCTGTACCACTTTTTGAACACGGTACGAACTTGATATAATGTTTGTAACATTCAGGAGAAAACCACGTTGACCCCATATTTTTATATAATCATAGATACGAGCTGAGTCATTTTTAACCATGTCTGTCTGTCTGCCCAGCACCTCTGTCGCGAGAGGGAAGCAAACTGCCCGCCTGCCTGCAAACTGTATATACAGTAAAGCATTTAGAACTCGTTCTATCGAGGTATCGATGGTGCATAATAGCCGTTAACAAAAGGTAGTCCAGTTCATTATAGTCTAAGTAAAGTGTTTGTGTAGAAGGCATTGGAAAAGACCATACTAGAAAAGAAACTCAGGAGCGTTCAGCGAGTGGCGTTCATTACCATGTGCGGTGAACAAAGGTCCACACCAACTGTGGGACTTAATCCGATTTTGCTTATAGGGCCCATATGCCCGCTGAAGTCGCTAAAATACTCAGAGAATCTGGTCTTCGAAATGCACACACGTCTGAACATTCGAAAATCTTCACATAATTTGTCGTATACTGGATATTTCGGATATTGGAGTCGCCAACCAAAATTCTTGTGGCTTTTTCGTTGCCGAGGGACAATGAGTTCGTTTTTACAGATTGGTCAAAGCCTGTGGGAATATTGGTAAAGGGATATGGCGTCAGCAAGTCTCTATCAACTTCATTTGCAGACTTCCTGACTATTGCAGCGTTTTTCAATCTAAGGTTGTTGCCGTTAAGATAACGGTATGTTCACTGCTCCGGAATGCATGTTGTTTCGGAGAAGTAACTATCTACTCTTATCACATGACGGCGATAGCATCTTTGAGCTCATTGTTGGGCTGGTAGGAATGTCTAACTTTGTTAACGATGACATCGAGTCACTTTGCGATAGATTAGTGATAGATTAGTGTGGGTTCGAAGTCACAGCGGAATCGCGGGCAACTGTAAATCTGAAAAGCTAGCAAATACCGGTCAGTATTTTCCTCTCCTCGTGCGTTCTTCAAACAGATAGCTGAAGGTGAAAACATCTCAACACCACCTTCTTGATTATGCCGCGTTTGCGCGATCAAGGCTTAATCAGTTTGTGGCTCATACTTCAAATAGAGAGAAAACACTTCGGTGAGTAAATAAATAATTTCAAGTTTTGGCCACCAAGATCATGTGATATCGCAACGTTAGACCTTTTCCTGTCGGGTTATCGAAAATTACACTCAACGGAAGGACCATATGAGACATGGTCTAAGCCAACAATTGAAAGAGATAATCTTAAAAAAAAAAAAATAATTTCAAAGAATGTTTTTTCGAGTAATAATAGACATTCCACATTGAATTTGGAATTTCCTTGTTTTTTTTTTTTTTAATAGGGAACCTCGAAACACATCTTACATTACTATACTTAAGGCTCTTCTTAGCAAAAATGTTGTTTTCGTGCTCTCTTAAGTCAAGAACAGTTTTCTCAAGTGTCTTGAATTTGTCAAAACTCTTTTCGAAGTTCATAATTCTTCTAAATTCATTTACGTTTAGAAAAAAAATACCTATCACCGGCAAAACTCCTGGAAAAAACTTTTGGGCACTTTTCGAAAATTTGTTATTATTATGAGATTCATTTCGAAAGAGAAGATCACGTTTTTGGCATATTACCCCAAGTAGCCAAAATTTGACTAAATTTCAATAAGGCATATGAAATAAAATGCAGCTGCAATCAAATTGAATAAATATTTTCTACAAAAAAAATATCAAACAAGTAATTTGACCTACATATAATATTAAATAAATATTTGAAGGCCTTCATAATTCGCTTCTAATTTGGCATTTTCAATAATTACACTATTTTTCGTTGCCTAAAACTGTGACAATTGCATAGAATTACAGTCTAATGCACAGCAATTACACACGAACAATTTACACACACACACATATATGTATGTAAATACAAACAAACACTTGCAGGCGATCGCTCAAGCGTAATTGATCTGCCGAATGACAAGAATTTGTAAACATGGCGAATGGCAAAAGGCAAACGGCAAGCAGAAACTAAACGAGAACAACAAAAAAGAAGGAAAATCGCATAGAAGCATAAGCCCAAAAATGCATAAGGCCATGCCCGAGAAAATCGGCGCAGAGACCTTGACTCCAAAACATTCAAACACACAAGCGCACACACACTGGCGCACAAAAAAATTGTGGGCAAACGAAAAACCAGCGGAGAAGTCAGCAATGAATGAACCGACCAAAATGCAGGCAGTCAAGCAAACCAAAACAACAAAAACGAGCAACCAAACTGTTGTCGGCAAGCACCACCTTATTCATATGGGTGTATGTGTATGCGTGTGTGTCAAGTTTCCAAGCAGCAAGATCAAGCGAGCGGCAAACGAAGTTCCTGACACACAAATAAACACACATACACACTCGCACACACGGTAAATTTCGAAAAATATCAAATTCTCGCCGCATGCAATAAAACAAGAACAACTTGCCAATTTTCAAGTACACACACAACAAAAAAAAAAACACAAATAGATGGAGAGATAGACAAACAAAATGCTTTGTTATAAAAATAGACGAAAAGCAAGCCCACCAACGGCACAACGCGGCACCAACACACCGTAACCGTTCTAACTATGGCTACGAACAGCGACAACAACAACAGCAATACCATTTAGTAGAAACATGAAAATTTTGCGAAAAAATGTGGCCAACATTGAGGCGGTGAAGCCAAGCAGCGCGAGTGGTGAAGCCAACAAATGTCGAACGACAACAACAGCAACAACAAAAACAAAAACTGCAATAACAGTATCAAAATAGCACACTAACAGCATCAATTGCCGGCAAAAGGTGCATTTGCTGCGATTTGGCAGGGTTGCTTTTGGTTTCGGAGAAGGTGAGCTCATCGAAAGCAGCGGGTGTTGAGCAGAGCTGCCTTGCCGAAGCTGAAAACGTTGTTGGTGTGTCAACCTCAGTTGAATTTTTGTTCATGAGATGTGCAGTCGCTAAGGGAATTTGCCAGTCGAAACTCTAAACACCTTTTGTTATATTAAATATTGTTTAGCAAGTATGGAGACATGCACACCTTTTTAGAAAAGTGTAAATATTTAAGTTTCAGAATTATCCGACTATTCCGTGGAGCAAAACTGCTTATGAAATTAGTTCGCTGTAGTAATCTTTCGTACCTCCTGTAATAAACTAGAAAATATTTAAAAGACCTTAAGGCTTTTACCACCCAAAGGCTTAAAATTAAAATTAAAAAAGACTCCTTCATACCATCCCTGGAAAATTGGAGCATTTTCTAACCTTTTGTTTCAAATTTCTGTCGATCAAAGTGAGACAAAACGATTATGGTCATTTCTAAACCTAATAAATACCGAGATAAACTCTGAAAGACTTCTTGAACTCACAAGCTTATTCTTTTTAGAATTTAAAAATTATATCGATAGCCCTCTATAACAGATTACTGTCTCATTCGATCATTTATTCCGACAGTAGAGAGGCGACATTAGCGTTGCGCTCACAAACTGGTTACTCTGGTTGAAACATCTCGACAGCCTAATTTCGGCGAACCAGGAGAAACTCTCATTGGCCAACTCAACAAATTTTCGATCGGCGATTTATATATTGATTTATGAGGGTGTAAGCTTACTGATAAAAACTATCGAAGTCTACTGGATTAGAATTCAACATACATATATAGGGGTACCAAAATATGGGGTTTGAGTTAGGGTTCCTAAAGGTCTCTGCACACGATTAAGTACGCAAGTGGATCACAGAAAAAAGTCCGTTCGTGCTACCCTCTCAGCGTACAAATCGCTGCTTGTCACTTATCTGCCATTGTTGATATTTAGCGTTTGACTTGTTGATGTTTCCCCCACTCTGCGCTCGCTAGTTTTTTCGCTAAATGCATTTCATTGTTTTGAAATGTGCGTGCGCACTCGTTGATATTTCTGACAGTGCAAAAAACTGTTAATTTTTTGCAGTCCGAGTTGGGCGCAACAATGCTGCAACTGCAGTTAAGCTTTGCCTATTTCAATTTAGGCGCTCGCTTTGTTTCGCTGACACTTTTTCATCACTTGCAACAGTTGGCATTTTCAAAAACTTTTTTTTGTTTCAAATTTTTTTATGATTTCTATTTTTGCCGTTATTCTAACGGTTTTGTCAATTGTCAATGGTTTCGGTTCTTGCCGTTTTGATTGTTCCAGGCAATTGCAGTGGCCTCTGCTTGCCACTAGTTGGCCGCACCAAATTTGTGCCGGCATACAACCCTGCGCTGTCCGCAAGTCGCACGCAGCACACCTCCCAATGCTTTTTAGTTAAACTTTTTTTCATATTTTTTCAATTTTAATTTTTGTTGGCTTTGGTTGCGTGGCTTGTTGTTGCTCGTTTGTTGCCTCGAACTTTATATTTGTGTGCGATGTTTATGAGAGCATGGCGAATCGCGTCTGAATGTCAGTTTTTGCTTTCTGCCTTCAGTTTTAGTATGCGAATTATTACTATTATTATTGTAGTTGTTGGCTTTTGTTTATGCTTTTTCGCTAGTTTTAGTCACAATTGCAGTTTGCCACATGCATTTGGTTATTCGAAGCCGCTTGGATTTCGCTAACTGCGAGCGCTTAGATAAATGTCGACAATGAAACGAATGCAATTTTGCCGCTTCTCGTTTGTTGTTCTTTTATTTACGACTATGCTGTGCGTTTCTATTGTCATTGTTGTTGTTGTTGCGTAGTTGTTGTTTATGTTTTTGCTTTTCGCTCGCAGTTAGCTCTTGAATTTATGATGGCGATGACTATAAAGCAGCAGTGATTCATTTCCATTTTTTCGTAAGTATTTGTTGGAGTCAAATTTGCGACGAGTTTTTATACCCTCAATAAGATATGATAAGTTTGCCACAAAGTTTGTAACACCCAAAAGGAAACGTGGGATACCCTACAAATAATAATTTATGTAAATCATCAGCATAACGACCGGTCCGTTTGTCTGCCGGAGCCTAAGTATATACACGAGCTAGTCTCTCAGTTCTTAAGATAACAAGAGTCCCGAAGAAAACCACGCATGCTTTTTCCTCACAAAATTGTTTTCAAAGTTCCTATAGCTCATTTAAGGTACTAGTCTGGTAATTTGGGTTCAAAAAATCAAAAATATTTGTTTGCTTAATTTGAAAGTACAATGTCTTGAGAATATATTGTGAAAATTTGAGACAGAAATTCAAAATCTTTTGGGAGTTATAACGAATTTCTTAGAGCGCCTAGGAGTCCTCTCTCTCGGAGTTGTTGAACTTTAAACGCGCTTTTCCTAAAACATTGTTTTTCTGGTCGGCTCGGTTCCTAACTTTTTTCTACTGAACAGGCTGTTCTACACTTATAGTTCTTGTCGCAACTAACCCTTCAAAGAACTCATGAAAAAAGGCATAAGCTACCAGACTACTACCTTAATTTAGGTTTCCAAATTAAAGAAAATGTGGACAGAATTTACGCGTTTCAAAAACCTAAAATTAATGAAAATATTATGAAATATCCATGAGCGAAAGTCTATAATGAATGCCTTTCGGTATGTGCTTGGCAATGATGGAGTTAGTAGATCACTACAAGACGAATTTCGTAAAGGTTGTCCAAAAGTCAGTTATTGTTCCAGAAACTATTAATGCTGTGTGCAGGTTAATATTGCGAGATCGTCATCTGACCTACGATGAGTTAGATACAACTATCTTTTCGACTAGCATAGTACATATATACTCTATTGCATTAACAATAGACTGAAAAAAGAATTTGTTCACTTTGGATCTCACACACTTTGTCGATCGCTCAAGAAAATGTTCGTGTCGATCGCTCAAGAAAATGTTAACAAGATGTTAAGAAAGTAAATAGCATTCGACGGTATGTGTGTTTCAAGATGAGTCAAATTCAACAAAAGTTGTTCGAAAGGCAAAAAGTTGCCCTTTTTTACTGTACATGTCACAATCAATCGACTGGAACAATGCCGACCAGAAAATTCTGAGTGGCATACAACAAGTTTTGTGCAGTTGTCTTTCTGGAAATTAGGGAACCCCACCGCCAAAGTTGGATCAATTTCACCACGAGCAATCTCTGAGCAATCAAAACATCGATGAATCAACCACTATACAATCCTGACTTGACACCGAATGACTTCTTTTTGTTACCACTAAGGAAAATTCTTTTTTGGGTACCTGGATAGGCGGTTGATCTGTTAAGAAAGCAAATTTTGGAGATAACTTAAGCCATGTGGCAGAAGTGCTTCGACAATTGGAGAATATTTTAAGAAACAAAAAAACAAAAACGATTTTCGATGATCAATATTTGATTTTTTTCTTTCAACTTAATATATAAAAGGCAATCCTCGAATAAAAAAGAGTTGTAGTGATCATTGTAGTGATCATTGTTCTTGGATTAATCTCAAGCAGATTTGCAAAATGTAGCTACCTTTTTGAAGGGTGTAAATGAGCTCTTGTTAATTGATGGTGGTTAGAATTTAGAGATCAGACAATGACTGCTACTATTTTATTGAGGTTAAAATCGATAGAACTAATGATGGTCGATAGAATTTAGAGATCAGATAATGACTGCTACTATTTTATTGAGGTTAAAATTGCTGCCGCTGACAGCTTTTATGGCAGTCAAAGAGTGACTAATGATCAAATCGGTGTAAAATTAACTTCGAAGTGGCTTTTTAAGGTATATACATTAAGACAAAAAAGCACCAGGAAATTGTAACTAAATTCCCTATGTAAATGATATTTCAAAAAACGTATTTTGCTAGAGTTTACATTGATTCAGTTATATCAAAACCACAAGCCTAGGAGTGGTAAAAAGCCTTCAACGACGGTCAAGAGATCGTTGAAGACATGCCTTATTTTGGGCAGCCTTCGGCCTCTTCAGCTGATGACAATATTAAAAGAGTGAAGTATATGGTGCTTGAAAATCGTCAGCAAATGTTGGAGAGATGACAAGTGAGCTCAACATCTCTCGCGAGTTCATTAGAATAATTTTGGTGAACATTTTGGGTATGAAACGCGTTAAAGCTGATTTTTTTTCAAAAAGAGTACCGTAAACATGTCTCTTTGGATGTGCTTGATCGTGATTTCAACCCACATTCTTGGACAGCATTATAACTGCCGATGAGACATAGGTTTATGAGTTTCACATGCAAACAAGTCAAAAATCATCAGAATGGAGAGAAATAAAAAACGAGCCGAATCCAAAAAAAAAACCACGCCAAAGACGCTAAAAAATCAAGGCAAAATGTTCATTGTTTTTTCGATATTCATAGTTTGGTGCATCATAAGTTTGTTCCGGAATGACGAAAGGTCAATGAGGAGTTCCATTTGGGTGTATTGAGGCGTTTACGTGAGAACATCCTTTGAAAACAGCCGGAATTGCGAAAGAAGAAGTCATGAAGTTTACACGACGATAATGCACCATTACATCGAGCCATGATTGTGATTGAATTTTAAGCAAAAAACGCAATGAATACCATCGTGTGATTTTTACTAGTTCCCTAAATTGAAATTGGTCGTCCGTGGAACCAGTTTTGAGTCGATCGAAGAGAAGGAACAAAATTCGCTGAAGGAGCTGAAGGCCATCCCAAAACGTGCTTATGAAAGCTAATTTAATTAGTGTTAAACGAACTGAAAAAATATAATTTTTTGAGATTTTTCTCTTGAATAACCTTGAACAAATTTTTTTCAAAACTTTTGCAGTTTCTGCAACAGCACCAACAATTAAAACTATACAATTAAAGAAGATTGTTAGGCATAAATTTTGCCTCATGGATTTTATTTATAATTTTCCAAAAAATCTTTGTTTGCTCCTTTTTTTCTATATGAATTCGATTGTTCAATATCTATTGTTCAAAGTGTCGCTGTTATCAATTTTAATTAAGCGGAAGTTTTCAAAAAGCCAATCTAAATATATTTAGATAGCTTTAGGCGCAAAGTATGGTAAGTCAATTAACCACTTAATTACCTCGATTAATTGAACAATTTGTTATATGTTTCAGTTATAAGTTATAAATCACTGCAAACAATATTCATAAATTGCCAATATAATTCCTTCAAATTGGTCTTCATACCCCAAAGTGATATGTGATCTCTAAAGAGATCAGAGAGCATTTTCGCTTTCAATTAACTGGCCTTTTTTGTACTTTCCTCGTAATTATTTCCTGCTTTGCAACAACAAAAACAACAATTTGCATATAAAGCTAAGCTTTCATATATCTAGATGTAAGCATACTTTGTAAGCTTTTTAAACATAACGGCAATTAATTAATATGTTAAAAGTGCGAGCTGTGAGCAGTGATTAATTGCAATTCAAAATTATAACAAGGAAATGTGAATTTGTGTTTGATTTATTCATATATTTATCCATAACCTGACACTTGTTTATATACTATATGAATATGTAGTATATATGTGTGTATTAGGGTGACTGAAAAAAAAATTTTCCGATTGGTACTCGGAAAAATAGGTTCCTAGACACCTCTAAGAAACCCTCTCCAAAAACCTATGAGTTTCATCATTCATAATAATTTTTTTCATTATGTAATAAAATCCATAAGAAATAAAAAATTTTCCCAAAAAGAATCAAACTTTAACTATTAGTATCTTTAAAACGGTTGGGTTTACGAAAAAATCATAGAAGACCTTTTTTAGGGCATTCAATTTCCTGCAAAGTCTAAGGAACAATATATTTTTTTAGGGTAGTTGGAAGCGAGATATAAATTTCTGATAATATGATAAAATATGAAAAAATAGGAAACTGTATAACTCATATTTGGAGAGGCTTTCTTAGAGGTGTCTAGGAACTTATTTTTCCGAGTACCAATCGAAAATTTTTTTTTTTTTGAATCACCCTAGTATGGACATATATACCACGATGTATAGTGTATGCTTTTCGTAGTGGTTTTCGGCAAATCTTACGAATACGACCAATCAACCCGAACCGAGGTCCACAGCTGCGAATTAGTTATTTTAATAATAATAAAAACAAATGTTAAACAACAAAAACATTACAACATATATTTATTAGCGGCTAAGCAATTAAACAACTACAGCAACAATAACAATAGCAACAACAACAACGAAAACAGCATAGCATCAACCCATACATTTACATAAATACTTGCATATTTTACAAAAACAAAAAAACGACGAAAAACGAAGTAGTACAACAAAAACAATAGCAAAAGCACAAAAAGGCGTACAAAAAGCCGCGGCAACAACAACGCAAAACAAAACTGCATAAAATTGCATGTCGACTGCAATGGCAACAGAATAAATGAGCTATAAACAACAGCAACAACAAGAAGTACAGCAACAGCAACAGCAACAGCAACAACAAAACTAACAACGGATAGAAAACCAGATTTCAAGGTAAACGTAATTTGAACTGGTCGTACTTGAAATTAAAATTTCGATTTGGAAAAATCGTTCTGACAGCGCGTGCAAAATAGCCAGACAACAGCGTATAACAATACCAACAACAACAACAACAACAAAACATTAATAACAACAACACGAAAGTCAGCAATTGCAGCCAGCAGCAAACGCTTTTGCATTAATTGCAAAGTGAAAAAACGTACAAAAAACTGAAACAACAACAACACGAACAACGACAAAGTGCAAGGAAATTCGTTAAATCAATAGCATTATTTGTGTTGCGGACCAAAAACAACAACCTCGACACGAGTTGGCACTGGCCCTGGTGTTTGATGCTATTAATTTTGCATAAGAAATGTTGTTTCAGTTTTCTTTAATAAAGGGTGATTTTTTAAGAGCTTGATAACTTTTTTTAAAAAAAAAACGCATAAAATTTGCAAAATCTCATCGGTTCTTTATTTGAAACGTTAGATTGGTTCATGACATTTACTTTTTGAAGATAATTTCATTTAAATGTTGACCGCGGCTGCGTCTTAGGTGGTCCATTCGGAAAGTCCAATTTTGGGCAACTTTTTCGAGCATTTCGGCCGGAATAGCCCGAATTTCTTCGGAAATGTTGTCTTCCAAAGCTGGAATAGTTGCTGGCTTATTTCTGTAGACTTTAGACTTGACGTAGCCCCACAAAAAATAGTCTAAAGGCGTTAAATCGCATGATCTTGGTGGCCAACTTACGGGTCCATTTCTTGAGATGAATTGTTGTCCGAAGTTTTCCCTCAAAATGGCAATAGAATCGCGAGCTGTGTGGCATGTAGCGCCATCTTGTTGAAACCACATGTCAACCAAGTTCAGTTCTTCCATTTTTGGCAACAAAAAGTTTGTTAGCATCGAACGATAGCGATCGCCATTCACCGTAACGTTGCATCCAACAGCATCTTTGAAAAAATACGGTCCAATGATTCCACCAGCGTACAAACCACACCAAACAGTGCATTTTTCGGGATGCATGGGCAGTTCTTGAACGGCTTCTGGTTGCTCTTCACCCCAAATGCGGCAATTTTGCTTATTTACGTAGCCATTCAACCAGAAATGAGCCTCATCATCATCGGACGTAAAGCGCGAAACACATTTCGAACCGAACACTGATTTTGGTAATAAAATTCAATGATTTGCAAGCGTTGCTCGTTAGTAAGTCTATTCATGATGAAATGTCAAAGCATACTGAGCATCTTTCTCTTTGACACCATGTCTGAAATCCCACGTAATCTGTCAAATACTAATGCATGAAAATCCTAACCTCAAAAAAATCACCCGTTACTTTTTGTTGTTTGTTTTATAACAGATTTTGGGCTTAAAACTATGTGAAGCTTCCTGCATTCACAAGCTCGTTTAGAGGAAGGCCTTATCAACTTAGAGCGCACGTTGCGGAGTTTTAGGCGGCTGGAGCCTTTCCTCGCAGTAAATATCTATTCGACAAAAAAAAATTCTATACTGTGATCTTACGTGGGTGACACCAGAGCATATTCTCCTTGATTGAGGTCCTTCTTCATCTGATCTTTCCAATGGAGAAGAGCTCTTCTTCTGATTATCCCGGCAGGAACTGCGTCGAATATTCCCAAAGCTGGAGTGTTTTCATCCACCCGAACGACATAACCCACCCAGCGTAGCATCTGTTTCTTAATTCGCTGAAAAATGTCGATGTTTCGTATATCCCGAAGGCTCATCGATCTATTGATTGTGTTATTCGCTGTTGCCAATGTGCCAAGGACCATAAGGCTTCCCCAGAACCTTTCTCTCGAAAACTCGTAATGCCGACTCAACAGATGTGGTCATCTCTCATATGCACCTGCACCATATAGCAGAGTGACTTGCAGAATTTGGTCTTTGTTCGTCGAGAGAGGGTTTTACTTCTCAATTGCCTACTAAGTCCGAAGTACCACCTGTTAGTAAGAGTTATTCTGTTTGTTTGATGACGGGAAATATTTTTTCTTGCCCTCGTTCATTTCTCGGCCTTACGGCTGAGATCGAAGTGTACGTACGCTGCTGAATCTCCTTAATGCGACTTGGGTTGGATGAAATGATGTTATAAGAAGGTGCAATGAACTGCAAATCATACCTCATCAGAAATCTATTCGAATCTAGAACATCCTCTTTAGCGGAAACATTATATCCCCTTTCGATCTCATATATCTTCCAGTTAAAATTCACCAAATTTGTACTCGAACGGAATCTTAACTTTTTCTCAAAGAATTCGCGACATCTCGTTACTTTGACTCTAGCCATCCAATACTGATTAGATGGGGGTTCCGCAGTACTGCTGTAATTTAAAATACTCTCAGAGTTAACATGAATGGTCATTTCGTTATGCTCTTTGTTTCTTCATCTCTTGGTCACTAAACAACATGGACGTTAACATCCAAACATATTTTTCTGCTTTTAGGTTGATCTATTTATAGTATATAGTTAGTATACGAATTTCAGGTATTCTTTTACTTTTGGCGGAAACGTTATTCCTTTGTAGTCTTTAACTGAAGACTTATGAAAATTTTTAGTTTCTAGAGTCGAAGGGAACCTTCTTAAAGAAGTTGTAAAGACTTTGAGTCTTTCAGAAAGTTTGATATTAAAAGCTAATTTTATACCCTTTGGGCTGTAACGGCCAGAGTGTTTTTGGTTCTCTTATGGTTTTTTTTCATGAAGACGTTTGGGTGACCGTCTTCAACGATCTATTGGAACACATTATAACTCAATTTTAAACAAGTAACTTTTTTGCTGTCTTTAAAATTTGTTTAAAATTTATTTAACACACGTGATCCCAGTAGAGGAGGAAGGAATAGAGGTAAGAGAGGAGAGTTAGTTGTTCGTTACAAATCGTTCAACTAAGCGCTCTTTTTCATTGAATGCATATAAAATACAGCTTGTGTAAGAACTGAAGCCGCTGGACGGAAGAACCCACGTTTTGGAGCCAAATTTTGTTTAGCGAGAGGTAAATTCCTCGCTTCATGTATAAGTAAACAAGCAAAATTGCCGCATTTGGGACAAAGAGCAACCTAAAGAAATTCAAGAACTGACATTTAATCCAAAAAACAAAACGGTTTGGTGTGCTCTGTGGAACTGTGGAATCATCAGCGGTCCATATTTCTTCAAAAATGATGCAGGTGAGAACGTAACCGTCAATGGCGACCGTTATCGCGCCTTGATAACCGACTACGCGATGTCTGAAATTGAAGTCTGTGATCGCGACGACCTTTGGTTTCAACAAGACTGCGCCACTTCCCATGCATCGCATCAAACAGTGAATTTATTGAGATAATACTTCGCTGAGCACATAATATCACGTTGTGGGCCGGTTGAGATCGTTAGACTTTTTCCTGTGGGGATTTATGTAGACTAAAATCTATACGGACAATCTAGCTTTTATTCAGGGATTGGAGCAAGTTACTGGACGAAATGATGGAACTAGTCATAGAAAATTGGACTCAGGTACTTGTCCATCTGAGACCTAGCTGCGGCCAACATTTGAAAAAGATAATCTTCAAAAAATTGTTAATTAATTTGCAAGTTTCTTTGTTTTTTCTTTTAGAAAGTAAGGAACCTCGGAATGGATCACATTTTAGCTCATTAATCAAATATCTTACAAATTCAACAGATTGTTGTTTACTTAACACGCAGGTTTTATGTAGTGATTTTAAATAGCCAAAAAAATGAGTTGTGAATTCCTCTAGTTGAGTTCGCGTCTGTCAGTTTAAGCTCATCTGCAGTTCGAAAAATTTAGTACTTTTTTACTTATAAGTGAAATTTAGCATCAGAAAAATATGGATATAAGGC
>JAPZAG010001684.1:0-27603 GCA_027475135.1 Bactrocera correcta | reverse complement strand
TATCGAAATGCTTCAAATCATTAGTTTAACATATTAAGTTAATAAACATTTTTTAGCTTAATGAGGTCTACTTAAAGCCTTAACGGTATAACGGCAGTGCATTTAGAAGAAATCCGTTATCTTATATTTAGGTATAAATTCGACTTTCTTGTCTATACTCATTTAGCAAGCGATATCGAAATGCTTCAAATAATTAGTTTAACATATTTAAGTTAATTAACCTTCTTTAACGTATTGAAGTTGAGATAAAGTCATGGCGGCATAACGACAGCACATTTGGAAAAATTCCGTAATCTCATTCTTAGGTATAAAGTCGATTTTCTTGTATATACACATTTAGCTATCGATATCGAAATGCTTCAGATCATTAGTTTAACATATTTAAGTTAATTAACCTTCTTTAACGCACTGAAGTTGATATAAAGCCATAACGGCAGTGCATTTGGAAGAAATCCGTAATCTTATATTTAGGTATAAAGTCGGTTTTCTTTTATATACACATTTACTTATCGATATCGAAATGCTTCAAATCATTAGTTTAACATAATAAGTTAATAAATATTTTTTAGCTTAATGAGGTCTACATAAAGCCTTAACGGTATAACGGCAGTGCATTTAGAAGAAATCCGTAATGTTATATTTAGGTATAAATTCGACTTTCTTGTATATACTCTTTTAGCAAGCGATATCGAAATGCTCCAACTCATTAGTTTAACATATTTAAGTTAATTAACCTTCTTTAACGTATTGAAGTTGATATAAAGCCATGGCGGCATACCGACAGCACATTTGGAAAAATTCCGTAATCTTATATTTAGGTATAAAGTCGATTTTCTTGTATATACACATTTAGCTATCGATATCGAAATGCTTCAAATCATTAGTGTAACATATTTAAGTTAATTAAGCTTCTTTAACGCACTGAAGTTGATATAGAGCCATAAGGGCAGTGCATTGGGAAGAAATCCGTAATCTTATATTTAGGTATAAATTCGACTTTCTTGTATATACTCATTTAGCAAGCGATATAAAAATGCTTCAAATCATTAGTTTAACAAATTTAAGTTAATTAACCTTCTTTAACGTATTGAAGTTGATATGAAGCCATGGCGGCATAACGACAGCACATTTGGAAAAATTCCGTAATCTTATATTTAGGTATAAAGTCGATTTTCTTGTATATACACATTTAGCTATCGATATCGAAATGCTTCAAATCATTAGTTTAACATACTTAAGTTAATTAACCTTCTTTAACGCACTGAAGTTGATATAAAGCCATAACGGCAGTGCGTTTGGAAGAATTCCGTAATCTTATATTTAGGTATAGATTCGACTTTCTTGTATATACCCATTTAGCCAGCGATATCGAAATGCTTCAAATCATTAGTTTAACATATTTAAGTTAATTAACCTTCTTTAACGTATTGAAGTTGATATAAAGCCATGGCGGCATAACGACAGTACATTTGGAAGAATTCCGTAATCTTATATTTAGGTATAAAGTCGATTTTCTTGTATATACACATTTAGCAATCGATATCCAAATGCTTCAAATCATAAGTTTAACATATTTAAGTTACTTAACCCTCTTTTTCTTACTGAAGTCTACAAAAGCCTTAACGGCATAACGACAGTGCGTTTGGAAGAGTTCCGTAATCTTATATTTAGGTATAAAGTCGATTTTGTTCAATATACGCATTTAGCAATCGATATCGAAATGCTTAAAATCATTAGTTTAACATATTTAAGTTAACAAACCTTCTTTAACGAACTGAAGTTGACATACAGCCATGGCGGATTAACGGCAGTGCATTTGGAAGAATTCCGTTATCCTATGTTTAGGTATAAAGTCAAGTTTCTTGTACTAGCACATTTAGCTATCGATATCGAAATGCTTCAAATCTTTAGTTTAACATATTTGAGTTAAAATACCTTCTTTAACCTACCGATGGTGACATGAAGCCATGGCGGCATAACGGCAGTGCATTTAGAAGAATTCCATAATCTTATATTTAGGTATAAAGTCGTTTTTCTTGTATATACTCACTTAGCAATCGATATCGACATGCTTCAAAACATTAGTTTAACATATTTAAGTTATTTAACCCTCTTTTTCATACTGAAGTCTACAAAAGCCTTAACGGCATAACGGCAGTGCATGTAGAAGAATTCCGTTATCTTTTATTCAGGTATAAAGTCAATATTGTTGTACATACACATTTAGCAATCGATATCGAAATGCTTCAAATCATTAGTTTTACATTTTCAAGTTATTTATAATAAACCTTCTTTAACGCACTGAAGTTTACATAAAGCCTTAACGGTATAACTGCAGTGCATTTTGAAGATATCCGTAATGTTATAATTTTATATTTAGGTATAAAGTCGATTTTGTTGTATTTACACATTAAGCAGTCGATATCGAAATGCTTCAAGCCATTAGTTTAACTTATTTAAAATAATTAACCTTCTTTAACGTATTGTAGTTGATACAAACCATGGCGGCATAACGACAGTACATTTGGAAGAATTCCGTAATCCTATATTTAGGTATATGTAAAGTCGATTTTCTTGTATATACACATTTGGCAATCGATATCGAAATGCTTCGAATCATTAGTTTTACATTTTCAAGTTATTTATAATAAACCTTCTTTAACACACTGAAGTCTACATAAAGCCTTAACGGTATAACTGCAGTGCATTTAGAAGAATTCCGTAATCTTATATTAAGGTAAAAAGTCGATTTTCTTGTATTTACATATTTAGCAATCGATATCGAAATGCTTCAACTCATTAGTTTAACATATTTAAGTTAATAAACTTTCTTTAATGATCAGAAGTTTGCATATAGCCATGATGGCATAACGGCAGTGCATGTAGAAGAATTCCGTTATCTTATATTTAGGTATAAAGTCGATTTTCTTGTATATACACATTTAGCTATCGATATCGAAATGCTTCAAATCATTAGTTTAACATATTTAAGTTAATTATCCTTATTTTTCTTAGTGAAGTTTACATAAAGCCATAACGGTATAACGGCAGTGCATTTGAAAGAATTCCGTAATCTTATATTTAGGAATAAAGTCGCTTTTTTGTATATACACATTTAGCAATCGATATTGAGATGGTTCAACTCATTAGTTTAACATATTTAAGTTAATATACCTTCTTTAATGATCAGAAGTTTGCATATAGCCATGATGGCATAACGGCAGTGCATGTAGAAGAATTCCGTTATCTTATATTTAGGTATAAAGTCGATTTTCTTGTATATACACATTTAGCTATCGATATCGAAATGCTTCAAATCATTAGTTTAACATATTTAAGTTAATAAACCTTCTTGAACGCACTGAAGTCTACATAAAGCCTTAACGGTATAACTGCAGTGCATTTAGAAGAATTCCAAAATCTTATATTAAGGTATAAAGTCGATATTGTTGTACACACACATATAACAATCTATATCGAAATGCTTTAAATCATTAGTTTTACATTTTCAAGTTATTTATAATAAACCTTCTTTAACGCACTGAAGTGTACATAGGGCCTGAACGGTATAACTGCAGTGCATTTAAAAGAATTCCGTAATCTTATATTTAGCTACAAAGTCGATTTTATTGTATTTACATATTTAGCAATCGATATCGAAATGCTTCAAATCATAAGTTTAACATATTTAAGTTAATTATTCCCCTCTATCTTACTGAAGTCTTCATAAAACCTTAACGGCATAACGGCAGTGTGTTTAGAACAATTCCGTTATCTTATATTTAGGCATAAATTCGATTTTCTTCTATATACACATTTAGCAAGCGATATCGAAATGTTTCAAATCATTAGTTTAACAGATTTAGGTTAATAAAGCTTCTTTAACGCACTGAAGTTAACATAAAGCCATGGCGGCATAACGGCAGTGCATGTAGAAGAATTCCGTAATCTTATATTCAGGTATAAAGTCGATTTTCTTGTATATACACATTTAGCTATGAGGTCTACATAAAGCCTTAACGGTATAACGGCAGTGCATTTAGAAGAAATCCGTAATGTTATAATTTTATATTTAGGTATAAAGTCGATTTTGTTGTATTTACACATTTAGCATTCGATATCGAAATGCTTCAAACTATTAGTTTAACATATTTAAAATAATTAACCTTCTTTAACGTATTGTAGTTGATACAAACCATGGCGGCATAACCACAGTACATTTGGAAGAATTCCGTAATCTTATATTAAGGTAAAAAGTCGATTTTCTTGTATTTTCATGCTAAGCAATCGATATCGAAATGCTCCAAATCATTAGTTTAACATATTTTAGTTAATTAACCATCCTTAACGTATTGAAGGTGAAATAAAGCCATGGCGGCGTAACGACAGTAATTTGGAAGAATTCCGTAGTCTTATATGTAGGTATAAAATCGATTTTTTTGTACATACACATTTAGCAATCGATATCGAAATGCTTTAAATCATTAGTTAAACATATTTAAGTTACTTAACCCTCTTTTTCTTACTGAAGTCTGCAAAAGCCTTAACGGCATAACGGCAGTGCATTTAGAAGAATTACGTAACCTTATATTTAGGTATGAATTCGATTTTCTTGTACATACTCATTTAGCAATCGATATCGAAATGCTTCAAATCATTAGTTTAACATATTTAAGTTAATAAACCTTCTTTAACGAATTGAAGGTGATACAAAGCCATGGCGGCATAACGACAGTACAATTGGAAGAATTCCGTAATCTTATATTTAGGTATAAAGTCGATTTTCTTGTATATACACATTTAGCAATCGATGCCGATATGCTTCACATCATTAGTTTAACAGATTTAAGTTAATTAATCCTCCTTATCTTACTGAAGTCTACAAAAGACTTAACGGCATAACGGCAGTGCATTTGGAAGAGTTCCGTAATCTTATATTTAGGTATAAAGTCGATTTTGTTCAATATACGCATTTAGCAATCGGTATCGAAATGCTTCAAATCATTAGTTTAACATATTTAAGTTAATAAACCTTCTTTAACGCACTGAAGTCTACATAAAGCCTTAACGGTATAACTGCACTGCATTTAGAAGAATTCAGTTATCTTATATTTAGGTATAAATTCGACTTTCTTGTATATACTCATTTAGCAGGCGATATTAAAATGCTTCAAATTATTAGTTTAACTTATTTAATTTAATTAACCTTCTTTAACGAATTGAAGTTGACATAAAGCCATGGCGGCATAAAGACAGTACACTTGGAAGAATTCCGTAATCTTATATTTAGGTATAAAGTCGATTTTCTTGTATATACACATTTAGCAATCGATATCGAAATGCTTCAAATCATTAGTTTAACATATTTAAGTTAATAAACCTTCTTTAACTTACTGAAGTCTACATAAAGCCTTAACGGCATGACGGCAGTGCATTTAGAAGAACTATGTTATCTTTTATTAGGTATAAATGCGATTTTCTTGTATATACACATTTAGCAATCGATATCGAAATGCTTCAAATCATTAGTTTAACATATTTAAGTTAATAAACCTTCTTTAACGCACTGTAGTCTACATAAAGCCTTAACGGTATAACTGCACTGCATTTAGAAGAATTCCATTATCTTATATTTAGGTACAAATTCGACTTTCTTGTATATACTCATTTAGCAAGCGATATTAAAATGCTTCAAATTATTAGTTTAACTTATTTAAGTTAATTAACCTTCTTTATCGAATTGAAGTTGACATAAAGCCATGGCGGCATAACGACAGTACATTTGGAAGAATTCCGTAATCTTATATTTAGGTATAAAATCGATTTTCTTTTACATACTCATTTAGCAAGCGATATCAAAATGCTTCAAATCATTACTTTAACATATTTAAGTTAACAAACCTACTTTAACGAACTGAAGTTGACATAAAGCCATGGCGGATTAACGGCAGTACATTTGGAAGAATTCCGTAATCTTATATTTAGGTATAAAACGATTTTCTTGTATATACACATTAAGCAATCGATATCGAAATGCTTCAAATAACTGGTTTAACATATTTAAGTTAATAAACCTTCTTTAACTCACTGAAGTCTACATAAAGCCTTAACGGCATAACGGCAGTGCATTTAGAAGAATTATGTTATCTTTTATTTAGGTAAAAAGTCGATTTTCTTGTATATACATATTTAGCTATCGATATCGAAATGCTTCAAATTATTAGTTTAACTTATTTAAGTTAATTAACCTTCTTTAACGAACTGAAGTAGACATAAAGCCATGGCGGCATAAAGACAGTACATTTGGAAGAAGCCGTAATCTTATATTTAGGTATAAAGTCGATTTTCTTGTATATACACATTTAGCAATGGATATCGAAATGCTTCAAATCATTAGTTTAACATATTTAAGTTAATAAAGCTTCTTTAACGCCTGAAGTTAACATAAAGCCATGGCGCCATAACGGCAGTGCATGTAGAAGAATTCCATAATCTTATATTTAGGTATGTAGTCGCTTTTCTTGGATTTACACATTTAGCAATCGATATCGAAAATCTTCAAATAACTGGTTTAGCATATTTAGGTTAATTAACCTTCTTTATCTTACTGAAGTTTAAATAAAGCCATAACGGCATAACGGCAGTATATTTGAGTGAATTCCGTAATCTTTTATTTAGGTATAAACCGATTTTCTTGTATATACACATTTAGCAATCGATATCGAAATGCTTCAAATCATTAGTTTAACATATGTACGTTAATATACCTTCTTTAGCGATCTGAAGTTGGCATAACGGCAGTGGATGTAGAAGAATTCCGTAATCTTATATTTAGGTATAAAGTCGATTTTCTTGTATATACATATTTAGCTATCGATATCGAGATGCTTCAAATCATTTGTTTAACATATTAAATTAATAAAAATTTTTTAGCTTACTAAAGTCTACACAAAGCCTTAACGGTATAACGGCAGTGCATCTAGAAGAATTCCGTAATGTTATAATTTTATATTTAGGTATAAAATCGATTTTCTTGTATTTGCACATTTAGCAATCGATATCGAAATGCTTCAAACCATTAGTTTAACATATTTAAAATAATTAACCTTCTTTAACGTATTGAAGTTGATACGAAGCCATGGCGGCATAATGACAGTAGGATTGGAAGAATTCCGTTATCTTATATTTAGGTATAAAGTCAATTTTCTCGTATATACACATTTAGCAATTGATATCGAAATGCTTTAAATCATTAGTTTAACATATTTAAGTTAATAAACCTTCTTTAACGCACTGAAGTCTACATAAAGCGTTAACGGCCTAACGGTAGTTCATGTAGAATAATTCCGTTATCTTATATTTAGGTGTAAATTCGATTTTCTTGTATATACATATTTGGCAAGCGATATCGAAATGCTTCAAATCATTAGTTTAACATATTTAAGTTAATTAACCTTCTTTAACGTATTGCAGTTGATATAAAGCCATAACGGCAGTGCATTTGGAAGAATTCCGTAATCTTATATTTAGGTATAAAGTCGATTTTCTTTTATATACACATTTAGATACCGATATCGAAATGCTTGAAATCATTAGTTTAACATATTAAGTTAATAAACATTTTTTAGCTTACTGAAGTCTACACAAAGCCTTAATGGTATAACGGCAGTGCATTTAGAAGAATTCCGTAATGTTATAATTTTATATTTAGGTATAAATTCGATTTTGTTGTACATACACATTTATCAATCGATATCGAAATGCTTTGAATAACTGGTTTAGCATATTTAAGTTAATTAACCTTCTTTATCTTACTAAAGTTTACATAAAGCCATATCGGCATAACAGCAGTATATTTATATGAATTCCGTTATCTTCTATTTAGGTATAAAGTCGATTTTGTTGTACATACACATTTAGCAATCGATATCGAAATGCTTCAAATCATTAGTTTAACATATTAAGTTACTTAACCCTCTTTTTCTTACTGAAGTCTGCAAAAGCCTTAACGGCATAAGGGCAGTGCATTTAGAAGAATTACGTAATCTTATATTTAGGTATGAATTCGATTTTCTTGTATATACTCATTTAGCAATCGATATCGAAATGCTTCAAATCATTAGTTTAACATATTTAAGTTAATAAACCTTCTTTAACGTATTGAAGGTCATACAAAGAAATGGCGGCATAACGACAGTACATTTGGAACAATTCCGTAATCTTATATTTAGGTATAAAGTCGATTTTCTTGTATATACACATTCAGCAATCGATGTCGAAATGCTTCACATCATTAGTTTAACATATTTAAGTTAATAAACCTTCTTTAACTCACTGAAGTCTACATAAAGCCTTAACGGCATAACGGCAGTGCGTTTAGAAGAATTCCGTAATCTTATATTTAGGTATAAAGTCGATTTTCTTGTATATTCACATTTAACAATCGATATCGAAATGCTTCAAATCATTAGTTTAACATATTTAAGTTAATAAACCTTCTTTAACGCTCTGAAGTTGGCATAACGGCAGTGGATGTAGAAGAATTCCGTAATCTGATATTTAGGTATAAAAACGATTTTCTTGTATATACATATTTAGCTATCGATATCGAAATGCTTCAAATCATTTGTTTAACATATTAAGTTAATAAACATTTTTTAGCTTACTAAAATCTACATAAAGCCTTAGCGGTATAACGGCAAAGCATTTAGAAGAATTCCGTAATGTTATAATTTTATATTTAGGTATACGGTCGATTTTCTTGTATTTGCACATTTAGCAATCGATATCGAAATGCTTCAAATCATTAGTTTAACATATTTAGAATAATTAACCTTTTTTAGCGTATTGAAGTTGATACAAAGCCATGGCGGCATAATGACAGTAGGATTGGAAGAATTCCGTAATCTTATATTTAGGTATAAAGTCAATTTTCTTGTATATACACATTTAGCAATCGATATCGAAATGCCTTAAATCATTAGTTTAACATATTTAAGTTAATAAACCTTCTTTAACGCACTGAAGTCTACATAAAGCGTTAACGGCATAACGGCAGTGCATGTAGAAGAATTCCGTTATCTTATATTTGGGTATAAATTCGATTTTCTTGTATATACATATTTGGCAAGCGAAATGCTTCAAATCTTTAGTTTATCATATTTAAGTTAATTAACCTTCTTTAACGTATTGCGGTTGATATAAAGCCATAACGGCAGTGCATTTGGAAGAATTCCGTAATCTTATAATTAGGTATAAAGTCGATTTTCTTTTATATACACATTTAGGTACCGATATCGAAATGCTTGAAATCATTAGTTTAACATATTAAGTTAATAAACATTTTTTAGCTAACTGAAGTCTACATAAAGCCTTAACGGTATAACTGCAGTGCATTTAGAAGAATTCCGTAATGTTATAATCTTATATTTAGGTATAAATACGATTTTCTTGTATATACACATTTAGCAAGCGATATCGAAATGCTTCAAATAACTGGTTTAACATATTTGAGTTAATAAATCTTCTTTAACGTATTGAAGTTGATAAAAAGCCATAACGGCAGTGCATTTGGAAGAGTTCCGTAATCTTATATTTAGCTATAAAGTCGATTTTGTTCAATATACGCATTTAGCAATTGATATCGAAATGCTTCAAATCATTAGTTTGACATATTTAAGTTAATAAACCTTCTTTAACGCACTGAAGTCTACATAAAGCCTTAACTGTATAACTGCACTGCATTTAGAAGAATGCCATTATCTTATATTTAGGTATAAATTCGACTTTCTTGTATATACTCATTTAGCAAGCGATATCAAAATGCTTCAAATCATTAGTTTAACTTATTTAAGTTAATTAACCTTCTTTAACGAATTGAAGGTGATACAAAGCCATGGCGGCATAACGACAGTACATTTGGAACAATTCCGTAATCTTATATTTAGGTATAAAGTCGATTTTCTTGTATAAACACATTTAGCAATCGATATCAAAATTCTTCACATCATTAGTTTAACATATTTAAGTTAATAAACATTCTTTAACTCACTGAAGTCTACATAAAGCCTTAACAGCTGAATTCCGTTATCTTCTATTTAGGTATAAAGTCGATTTTGTTGTACATACACATTTAGCAGTCGATATCGAAATGCTTCAACGTATTGAAGTTGATACAAAGCCATGGCGGCATAACGACAGTATATTTGGAAGAATTCCGTAATCTTATATTTAGGTATAAAGTCGATTTTCTGGATATACACATTTAGCAATCGATATCGAAATGCTTCAAATCATTAGTTTAACATATTTAAGTTAATAAACCTTCTTTAACACACTGAAGTCTACATAAAGCCTCAACGGCATAACTGCACTGCATTTAGAAGAATTCCGTTAGCTTAAATTTAGGTATGAATGCGATTTTCTTGTATGTACATATTTGGCAAGCGATATCGAAATGCTTCAAATCATTAGTTTAACATATTTAAGTTAATTAACCTTCTTTGACGTATTGAAGTTGATATAAAGCCATAACGGCAGTGCATTTGGAAGAATTCCGTAAACTTATATTTAGGTATAAAGTCGATTTTCTTTTATATACACATTTAGATATCGATACCGAAACGCTTCAAATCATTAGTTTAACATATTAAGTTAATAAACACTTTCTAGCTTACTGAAGTCTACATAAAGCCTTAACGGTATAACGGCAGTGCATTTAGAAGAATTCCGTAATGATATAATTTTATATTTAGGTATAAATTCGATTTTCTTGTATATACAAATTTAGCAATCGATATCGAAATGCTTCTAATCATTAGTTTAACATATTTACGTTAAATAACCTTCTTTAACGTATTGAAGTTGATAAAGAGCCATGGCGGCATAACGACAGTACATTTGGAAGAATTCCGTAAACTTCTATTTAGGTATAAAGTCGATTTTCTTGTATATGTGCAATAAGCTTTCGATATCGAAATGCTTCAAATAACTGGTGTAACATATTTAAGTTAATAAACCTTCTTTAACGCACTGAAGTCTACATAAAACGTTAACGGCATAAGGGCAGTGAATTTAGAAAAATTCCGTTATCTTATATTTAGGTATAAATTCGATTTTCTTGTATATACATATTTGGCAAGCGATATCGAAATGCTTCAAATCATAAGTTTAACATATTTAAGTTAATTAACCTTCTTTAACGTATTGATATAAAGCCATAACGGCAGTTCAATTGGAAGAATTCCGTAATCTTATATTTAGGTATAAAGTCGATTTTCTTTTATATACACATTTAGATATCGATATCGAAATGCTTCAAACCATTAGTTTAACATATTAAGTTAATAAACACTTTTTAGCTTATTAAATCTACATAAAGCCTTAACGGTATAACGGCAGTGCATTTAGAAGAATTCCGTAATGTTATAATTTTATATTTAGGTATAAATTCGATTTTCTTGTATACACACATTTAGCAATCGATATCGAAATGCTTCTAATCATTAGTTTAACATATTTAAGTTAATTAACCTTCTTTAACGTATTGAAGTTGACAAAGAGCCATGGCGGCATAACGACAGTACATTTGGAAGAATTCCGTAGTCTTCTATTTAGGTATAAAGTCGATTTTCTTGTATATGTGCATTAAGCTTTCGATATCGAAATGCTTCAAATAACTGGTTTAACATATTTAAGTTAATAAACCTTCTTTAACGAACTGAAGTTAATATAAAGCCATAACGGCAGTGCACGTAAAAGAATTACGTAATCTTATATTTAGGTATGAATTCGATTTTCTTGTATATACTCATTTAGCAATCGATATCGAAATGCTTCAAATCATAAGTTTAACATATTTAAGTTAATATAGCTTCTTTAACGCCTGAAGTTAACATAAAGCATGTAGAAGAATTCCGTAATCTAATATTTAGGTATGTAGTCGATTTTCTTGGATTTACACATTAAGCAATCGATATCGACAATCTTCAAATAACTGGTTTAGCATATTTAGGTTAATTAACGTTCTTTATCTTACTGAAGTTTAAATAAAGCCACAACGGCATAACGGCAGTATATTTGGGTGAATTCCGTTATCTTTTATTTAGGTATAAAATCGATTTTCTTGTATATACACATTTAGCAATCGATATCGAAATGCTTCAACTCATTAGTTTAACATATTTAAGTTAATAAACCTTCTTTAACGATCTGAAGTTGGCATAACGGCAGTGGATGTAGAAGAATTCCGTAATCTTATATTTAGATATAAAGTCGATTTTCTTGTATATACATATTTAGCTATCGATATCGAAATGCTTCAAATCATTTGTTTAACATATTAAGTTAATAAACATTTCTTAGCTTACTAAAGTCTACATAAAGCCTTAACGGTATAACGGCAGTGCATTTAGAAGAATTCCGTAATGTTATAATTTTATATTTAGGTATAAAGTCGATTTTCTTGTATTTGCAGATTTAGCAATCGATATCGAAATGCTTCAAACCATTAGTTTAACATATTTAAAATAATTAACCTTCTTTAACGTATTGAAGTTGATATAAAGCCATGGCGGCATAATGACAGTACGTTTGGAAGAATTCCGTTATCTTATATTTAGGTATAAAGTCGATTTTCTGGTATATACACATTTAGCAATCGATATCGAAATGCTTCAAATCATTAGTTTAACATATTTAAGTTAATAAACCTTCTTTAACGCACTGACGTCTACATAAAGCGTTAACGGCATAACGGCAGTGCATTAAGAAAAATTCCGTTATCTTATATTTATGTATAAATTCGATTTTCTTGTATATACATATTTGGCAGGCGATATCGAAATGCTTCAAATCATTAGTTTAACATATTTAAGTTAATAAACCTTCCTTAACATATTGAAGTTGATGTAAAGCCATAACGGCAGTGCATTTGGAAGAATTCCGTAAACTTATATTTAGGTATAAAGTCGACTTTCTTTTATATACACATTTAGATATCGATATCGAAATGCTTCAAATCATTAGTTTAACATATTTAAGTTAATAAACCTTCTTTAACGCACTGAAGTCTACATAAAGCGTTAACGGCATAAGGGCAGTGAATTTAGAAAAATTCCGTTACCTTATATTTAGGTATGAATTCGATTTTCTTGTATATACTCATTTAGCAAGCGATATCAAAATGCTTCAAATCATTAGTTTAACATATTTAAGTTAATTAACCTTCTTTAACGTATTGATATAAAGCCATAACGGCAGTGCAATTGGAAGAATTCCGTAATCTTATATTTAGGTATAAAGTCGATTTTCTTTTATATACACATTTAGATATCGATATCGAAATGCTTCAAATCATTAGTTTAACATATTAAGTTAATAAACATTTTTTAGCTTATTAAAGTCTACATAAAGCCTTAACGGTATAACGGCAGTGAATTTAGAAGAATTCCGTATTGTTATAATTTTATATTTAGGTATAAAGTCGATTTTCTTGTATTTGCACATTTAGCAATCGATATCGAAATGCTTCAAACCATTAGTTTGGCATATTTAAAATAAATAACCTTTTTTAACGTATTGAAGGTGATACAAAGCCATGCCGGCATAACGACAGTACATTTGGAATTATTCCGTAATCTTATATTTAGGTATAAAGTCGATTTTCTTGTATATACACATTTAGCAATCGATATCGAAATGCTTCAGCTCATTAGTTTAACATCTTTAAGTTAATAAACCTTCTTTAACGCACTAAAGGCTACATAAAGCCCTAATGGCATAACATCAGTGCATATAGAAGAATTCCATAATGTTATAATTTTATATTTAGGTATAAAGTCGATTTTCTTGTATATACACATTTAGCAATCGATATCGAAATGCTTCAAACCATTAGCTTAACATATTTAAATAATTAACCTTCTTTACAAAAGCCATAACGGCATAACGGCAGTATATTTGTGTAATTTCCGTAATATTTTATTTAGGTATAAAATCGATTTTCTTGTATATACACATTTAGCAATCGATATCGAAATGCTTCAAATCATTAGTTTAACATATTTAAAATAAATAACCTTTTTTAACGTATTGAAGGTGATACAAAGCCATGCCGGCATAACGACAGTACATTTGGAATTATTCCGTAATCTTATATTTAGGTATAAAGTCGATTTTCTTGTATATACACATTTAGAAATCGATATCGAAATGCTTCAGCTCATTAGTTTAACATCTTTAAGTTAATAAACCTTCTTTAACGCACTAAAGTCTACATAAAGCCCTAATGGCATAACATCAGTGCATATAGAAGAATTCCATAATGTTATAATTTTATATTTAGGTATAAAGTCCATTTTCTTGTATTTTCACATTTAGCAGTGGATATCGAAATGCTTCAAACCATTAGTTTAACATATTTAAATAATTAACCTTCTTTACAAAAGCCATAACGGCATAACGGCAGTATATTTGTGTAATTTCCGTAATATTTTATTTAGGTATAAAATCGATTTTCTTGTATATACACATTTAGCAATCGATATCGAAATGCTTCAGCTCATGAGTTTAACATATTTAAGTTAATAAACCTTCTAAAACGATCTGAAGTGGGCATATAGCCATGGAGGCATAACGGCAGTGCATTTAGAAGAATTCCGTAATGTTATAATTTTATATTTAGGTGTAAAGTCGATTTTCTTGTATTTGCACATTTAGCAATCGATATCGAAATGCTTCAAACCATTAGTTTGGCATATTTAAAATAAATAACCTTTTTTAACGTATTGAAGGTGATACAAAGCCATGCCGGCATAACGACAGTACATTTGGAATTATTCCGTAATCTTATATTTAGGTATAAAGTCGATTTTCTTGTATATACACATTTAGCAATCGATATCGAAATGCTTCAGCTCATTAGTTTAACATCTTTAAGTTAATAAACCTTCTTTAACGCACTAAAGGCTACATAAAGCCCTAATGGCATAACATCAGTGCATATAGAAGAATTCCATAATGTTATAATTTTATATTTAGGTATAAAGTCCATTTTCTTGTATTTTCACATTTAGCAGTGGATATCGAAATGCTTCAAACCATTAGTTTAACATATTTAAATAATTAACCTTCTTTACAGAAGCCATAACGGCATAAGGGCAGTATATTTGGGTAATTTCCGTAATCTTTTATTTAGGTAAAAATCGATTTTCTTGTACATACTCATTTAGCAATCGATATCGAAATGCTTCAAATCATTAGTTTAACATATTTAAAATAAATAACCTTTTTTAACGTATTGAAGGTGATACAAAGCCATGCCGGCATAACGACAGTACATTTGGAATTATTCCGTAATCTTATATTTAGGTATAAAGTCGATTTTCTTGTATATACACATTTAGAAATCGATATCGAAATGCTTCAGCTCATTAGTTTAACATCTTTAAGTTAATAAACCTTCTTTAACGCACTAAAGTCTACATAAAGCCCTAATGGCATAACATCAGTGCATATAGAAGAATTCCATAATGTTATAATTTTATATTTAGGTATAAAGTCCATTTTCTTGTATTTTCACATTTAGCAGTGGATATCGAAATGCTTCAAACCATTAGTTTAACATATTTAAATAATTAACCTTCTTTACAAAAGCCATAACGGCATAACGGCAGTATATTTGTGTAATTTCCGTAATATTTTATTTAGGTATAAAATCGATTTTCTTGTATATACACATTTAGAAATCGATATCGAAATGCTTCAGCTCATTAGTTTAACATCTTTAAGTTAATAAACCTTCTTTAACGCACTAAAGTCTACATAAAGCCCTAATGGCATAACATCAGTGCATATAGAAGAATTCCATAATGTTATAATTTTATATTTAGGTATAAAGTCCATTTTCTTGTATTTTCACATTTAGCAGTGGATATCGAAATGCTTCAAACCATTAGTTTAACATATTTAAATAATTAACCTTCTTTACAAAAGCCATAACGGCATAACGGCAGTATATTTGTGTAATTTCCGTAATATTTTATTTAGGTGTAAAGTCGATTTTCTGTATATATGCATTAAGCAATCGATATCGAAATGCTTCAAGCCATTAGTTTAACATATTTAAGTTAATAAACCTTCTTTAACGCACTTAAGTCTACATAAAGCCCTAATGGCATAACGGCAGTGCATTTAGAAGAATTCCATAATGTTATAATTTTATTTTTAGGTATAAAGTCCATTTTCTTGTATTTACACATTTAGCAATCGATATCGAAATGCTGCAAACCATTAGCTTAACATATTTAAATAATTAACCTTCTTTACAAAAGCCATAACGGCGTAACGGCAGTATATTTGGGTAATTTCCGTAATCTTTTATTAAGGTATGAAATCGATTTTCTTGTATATACACATTTAGCAATCGATACCGAAATGCTTCAGCTCACTAGTTTAACATATTTAAGTTAATAAACCTTCTTAAACGATCTGAAGTGGGCATATAGCCACGGAGGCATAACTGCAGTGCACGTAGAAGAATTCCATAATGTTATAATTTAAAATTATGTATAAAGTCGATTTTCTTGTATTTACACATTTAGCAGTCGATATCGAAATGCTTCAAACCATTAGCTTAACATATTTAAGTTAATTAACCTTCTTTAACGTATTGAAGTTGATAAAGAGCCATGGCGGCATACCGACAGTACATTTGTAAGAATTCCGTAGTCTTCTATTTAGGTATAAAGTCGATTTTCTTGTATATGTGCATTAAGCTTTCGATATCGAAATGCTTCAAATAACTGGTGTAACATATTTAAGTTAATAAACCTTCTTTAACGAACTGAAGTTAATATAAAGCCATAACGGCATAAAGGCAGTGCATTTAGAAGAATTACGTAATCTTATATTTAGGTATGAATTCGATTTTCTTGTATATACTCATTTAGCAATCGATATCGAAATGCTTCAAATCATTAGTTTAACATATTTAAGTTAATAAAGCTTCTTTAATGCCTGAAGTTAACATAAAGCATGTAGAAGAATTCCGTAATCTTATATTTAGATATGTAATCGATCTTCTTGGATTTACACATTAAGCAATCGATATCGAAAATTTTCAAATAACTGGTTTAGCTTATTTAGGTTAATTAACCTTCTTTATCTTACTGAAGTTTAAATAAAGCCACAACGGCATAACGGCAGTATATTTGGGTGAATTCCGTTATCTTTTATTTAGGTATAAAATCGATTTTCTTGTATATACACATTTAGCAATCGATAGCGAAATGCTTCAACTCATTAGTTTAACATATTTAAGTTAATAAACCTTCTTTAACGATCTGAAGTTGGCATAACGGCAGTGGATGTAGAAGAATTCCGTAATCTTATATTTAGATATAAAGTCGATTTTCTTGTATATACATATTTAGATATCGATATCGAAATGCTTCAAATCAATAGTTTAACATATTAAGTTAATAAACACTTTTTAGCTTACTGAAGTCTACATAAGGCCTTACCGGTATAACGGCAGTGCATTTAGAAGAATTCCGTAATGTTATAATTTTATATTTAGGTATGAATTCGATTTTCTTGTATATACACATTTAGCAATCGATATCGAGATGCTTTAAATCATTAGTTTAACATATTTAAGTTAATTAACCTTCCTTAACGTATTGAAGTTGATGTAAAGCCATAACGGCAGTGCATTTGAAAGAATTCCGTAAACTTATATTTAGGTATAAAGTCGATTTTCTTTTATATACACATTTAGATATCGATATCGAAATGCTTCAAATCATTAGTTTAACATATTAAGTTAATAAACACCTTTTAGCTTACTGAAGTCTATATAAAGCCTTAACGGTATAACGGCAGTGCATTTAGAAGAATTCCGTAATGTTATAATTTTATATTTAGGTATGAATTCGATTTTCTTGTATATACTCATTTAGCAATCGATATCGAAATGCTTCAAACCATTAGTTTAACATATTTAAAATAATTAATCTTCTTTAACGTATTGAAGTTGATACAAAGCCATGGCGGCATAATGACAGTACATTTGGAAGAATTCCGTAATCTTATATTTAGGTATAAAGTCGATTTTCTTGTATATGCACTTTTAGCAATCGATATCGAAATGCTTCAAATCATTAGTTTAACATATTTAAGTTAATAAACCTTCTTTAACGCATTGAAGTCTACATAAAGCGTTAACGGCATAAGGGCAGTGAATTTAGAAAAATTCCGTTATCTTATATTTGGGTATAAATTCGATTTTCTTGTATATACATATTTGGCAAGCGATATCGAAATGCTTCAAATCATTAGTTTAACATATTTAAGTTAATTAACCTTCTTTAACGTATTGATATAAAGCCATAACAGCAGTGCAATTGGAAGAATTCCGTAATATTATATTTAGGTATAAAGTATTGAAGTTGATACAGAGCCCTGGCGGCATAATGGCAGTACATTTGGAAGAATTCCGTAATCTTATATTTAGGTATGAAGTCGATTTTCTTGTATATGCACTCTTAGCAATCGATATCGAAATGCGTCAAATCATTAGTTTAATATATTTAAGTCAATTAACCTTCTTTAACGCACTGAAGTCTACATAAAGCGTAAACGGCATAAGGGCAGTGAATTTAGAAAAATTCCGTTACCTTATATTTAGGTATGAATTCGATTTTCTTGTATAAACTCATTTAGCAATCGATATCGAAATGCTTCAAACCATTAGTTTAACATATTTAAAACAATTAACCTTCTTTAACGTATTGAAGTTGATACAAAGCCATGGCGCCATAATGACAGTACATTTGGAAGAATTCCGTAATCTTATATTTAGGTATAAAGTCGATTTTCTTGTATATGCACTTTTAGCAATCGATATCGAAATGCTTCAAATCATTAGTTTAACATATCTAAGTTAATAAACCTTCTTTAACGTACTGAAGTCTACATAAAGCGTTAACGGCATAAGGGCAGTGAATTTAGAAAAATTCCGTTATCTTATATTTAGGTATAAATTCGATTTTCTTGTATATACATATTTGGCAAGCGATATCGAAATGCTTCAAATCATTAGTTTAACATATTTAAGTTAATTAACCTTCTTTAACGTACTGATATAAAGCCATAACGGCAGTGCAATTGGAAGAATTCCGTAATCTTATATTTAGGTATAAAGTCGATTTTCTTTTATATACACATTTAGATATCGATATCGAAATGCTTCAAATCATTAGTTTAACATATTAAGTTAATAAACATTTTTTAGCTTATTAAAGTCTACATAAAGCCTTAACGGTATAACGGCAGTGCATTTAGAAGAATTCCGTATTGTTATAATTTTATATTTAGGTATAAAGTCGATTTTCTTGTATTTGCACATTTAGCAATCGATATCGAAATGCTTCAAACCATTAGTTTAGCATATTTAAAATAAATAACATTTTTTAACGTATTGAAGGTGATACAAAGCCATGCCGGCATAACGACAGTACATTTGGAATTATTCCGTAATCTTATATTTAGGTATAAAGTCGATTTTCTTGTATATACACATTTAGCAATCGATATCGAAATGCTTCAGCTCATTAGTTTAACATCTCTAAGTTAATAAACCTTCTTTAACGCACTAAAGGCTACATAAAGCCCTAATGGCATAACATCAGTGCATTTAGAAGAATTCCATAATGTTATAATTTTATATTTAGGTATAAAGTCGATTTTCTTGTATATACACATTTAGCAATCGATATCGAAATGTTTCAAACCATTAGCTTAACATATTTAAATAATTAACCTTCTTTACAGAAGCCATAACGGCATAAGGGCAAAATATTTGGGTAATTTCCGTAATCTTTTATTTAGGTATAAAATCGATTTTCTTCTACATACTCATTTAGCAATCGATATCGAAATGCTTCAAATCATTAGTTTAACATATTTAAAATAAATAACCTTTTTTAACGTATTGAAGGTGATACAAAGCCATGCCGGCATAACGACAGTACATTTGGAATTATTCCGTAATCTTATATTTAGGTATAAAGTCGATTTTCTTGTATATACACATTTAGCAATCGATATCGAAATGCTTCAGCTCATTAGTTTAACATCTTTAAGTTAATGAACCTTCTTTAACGCACTAAAGTCTACATAAAGCCCTTTTGGCATAACGGCAGTGCATTTGGAAGAATTCCATAAAGTTATAATTTTATATTTAGGTATAAAGTCCATTTTCTTGTATTTACACATTTAGCAGTGGATATCGAAATGCTTCAAACCATTAGCTTAACATATTTAAATAATTAACCTTCTTTACAAAAGCCATAACGGCATAACGGCAGTATATTTGGGTAATTTCCGTAATATTTTATTTAGGTATAAAATCGATTTTCTTGTATATACACATTTAGCAATCGATATCGAAATGCTTCAGCTCATGAGTTTAACATATTTAAGTTAATAAACCTTCTAAAACGATCTGAAGTGGGCATATAGCCATGGAGGCATAACGGCAGTGCATTTGGAAGAATTCCGTTATCTTATATTTAGGTATAAATTCGATTTTCTTGCATATACATATTTAGCTATCGATATCGAAATGCTTCAAGCCATTAGTTTAACTTATTTAAGTTAATAAACCTTCTTTAACTCACTGAAGTCTACACAAAGCGTTAACGGCATAACGGTATTGCATTTAGAAGAATTCCGTAAAGTTATAATTTTATATTTAGGTATAAATTCGATTTTCTTGTATATGCACATTTAGCAATCGATATCGAGATGCTTTAAATCATTAGTTTACCATATTTAAGTTAATAAACCTTCTTTAACGCACTTAAGTCTACATAAAGCCCTAATGGCATAACGGCAGTGCATTTAGAAGTATTCCATAATGTTATAATTTTATATTTAGGTATAAAGTCCATTTTCTTGTATTTACACATTTAGCAATCGATATCGAAATGCTGCAAACCATTAGCTTAACATATTTAAATAATTAACCTTCTTTACAAAAGCCATAACGGCGTAACGGCAGTATATTTGGGTAATTTCCGTAATCTTTTATTAAGGTATGAAATCGATTTTCTTGTATATACACATTTAGCAATCGATACCGAAATGCTTCAGCTCACTGGTTTAACATATTTAAGTTAATAAACCTTCTTAAACGATCTGAAGTGGGCATATAGCCATGGAGGCATAACTGCAGTGCACATAGAAGAATTCCATAATGTTATAATTTAAAATTATGTATAAAGTCGATTTTCTTGTATTTACACATTTAGCAGTCGATATCGAAATGCTTCAAACCATTAGCTTAACATATTTAAGTTAATTAACCTTCTTTAACGTATTGAAGTTGATAAAGAGCCATGGCGGCATACCGACAGTACATTTGTAAGAATTCCGTAGCCTTCTATTTAGGTATAAAGTCGATTTTCTTGTATATGTGCATTAAGCTTTCGATATCGAAATGCTTCAAATAACTGGTGTAACATATTTAAGTTAATAAACCTTCTTTAACGAACTGAAGTTAATATAAAGCCATAACGGCATAAAGGCAGTGCATTTAGAAGAATTACGTAATCTTATATTTAGGTATGAATTCGATTTTCTTGTATATACTCATTTAGCAATCGATATCGAAATGCTTCAAATCATTAGTTTAACATATTTAAGTTAATAAAGCTTCTTTAATGCCTGAAGTTAACATAAAGCATGTAGAAGAATTCCGTAATCTTATATTTAGGTATAATGTCGATCTTCTTGGATTTACACATTAAGCAATCGATATCGAAAATTTTCAAATAACTGGTTTAGCATATTTAGGTTAATTAACCTTCTTTATCTTACTGAAGTTTAAATAAAGCCACAACGGCATAACGGCAGTATATTTGGGTGAATTCCGTTATCTTTTATTTAGGTATAAAATCGATTTTCTTGTATATACACATTTAGCAATCGATAGCGAAATGCTTCAACTCATTTGTTTAACATATTTAAGTTAATAAACCTTCTTTAACGATCTGAAAATGGCATAACGGCAGTGGATGTAGAAGAATTCCGTAATCTTATATTTAGATATAAAGTCGATTTTCTTGTATATACATATTTAGATATCGATATCGAAATGCTTCAAATCATTAGTTTAACATATTTAAGTTAAATAACCTTCCTTAACGTATTAAAGTTGATGTAAAGCCATAACGGCAGTGCATTTGAAAGAATTCCGTAAACTTATATTTAGGTATAAAGTCGATTTTCTTTTATATACACATTTAGATATCGATATCGAAATGCTTCAAATCATTAGTTTAACATATTAAGTTAATAAACACTTTTTAGCTTACTGAAGTCTACATAAAGCCTTAACGGTATAACGGTAGTGCATTTAGAAGAATTCCGTAATGTTATAATTTTATATTTAGGTATGAATTCGATTTTCTTGTATATACTCATTTAGCAATCGATATCGAAATGCTTCAAACCATTAGTTTAACATATTTAAAATAATTAATCTTCTTTAACGTATTGAAGTTGATACAAAGCCATGGCGGCATAATGACAGTACATTTGGAAGAATTCCGTAATCTTATATTTAGGTATAAAGTCGATTTTCTTGTATATGCACTTTTAGCAATGGATATCGAAATGCCCTTCAAATTTCATTAAGTTTAAAACATATTTAATTTTTAAATTTTTTTAAAACCTTTTTTTTCTTTTAAAACGTTTAAATTTGAAATTTTTAAAAAAGGGCCATAACAGCAGTGCAATTGGAAGAATTCCGTAATCTTATATTTAGGTATAAAGTATTGAAGTTGATACAAAGCCCTGGCGGCATAATGACAGTACATTTGGAAGAATTCCGTAATCTTATATTTAGGTATAAAGTCGATTTTCTTGTATATGCACTTTTAGCAATCGATATCGAATTGCTTCAAATCATTAGTTTAATATATTTAAGTTAATTAACCTTCTTTAACGCACTGAAGTCTACATAAAGCGTTAACGGCATAAGGGCAGTGAATTTAGAAAAATTCCGTTATCTTATATTTAGGTATAAATTCGATTTTCTTGTATATACATATTTGGCAAGCGATATCGAAATGCTTCACATCATTAGTTTAACATATTTAAGTTAATTAACCTTCTTTAACGTATTGATATAAAGCCATAAGAGCAGTGCAATTGGAAGAATTCCGTAATCTTATATTTAGGTATAAAGTCGATTTTCTTTTATATACAAATTTAGATATCGATATCGAAATGCTTCAAATCATTAGTTTAACATATTAAGTTAATAAACATTTTTTAGCTTATTAAAGTCTACATAAAGCCTTAACGGTATAACGGCAGTGCATTTAGAAGAATTCCGTAATGTTATAATTTTATATTTAGGTATAAATTCGATTTTGTTGTATATACTCATTTAGCAATCGATATCGAAATGCTTCAAATCATAAGTTTAACATATTTAAGTTAATAAAGCTTCTTTAACGCCTGAAGTTAACATAAAGCATGTAGAAGAATTCCGTAATCTTATATTTATGTATAAAGTCGATTTTCTTGTATATACACATTAAGCAATCGGTATCGAAATGCTTCAAATCATTAGTTTAACATATTAAGTTAATAAACATTTTTTAGCTTATTAAAGTATACATAAAGCCTTAACGGTATAACGGCAGTGCATTTAGAAGAATTCCGTAACGGCAGTGCATTTAGAAGAATTCCGTAATGTTATAATTTTATATTTAGGTGTAAAGTCGATTTTCTTGTATATACACATTTAGCAATCGATATCGAAATGCTTCAAACCATTAGTTTAACATATTTAAGTTAATGAACCTTCTTTAACTCACTGAAGTCTACATAAAGCCATAACGGCATAACGGCAGTGCATTTGGAAGAATTCCGTTATCTTATATTTAGGTATAAATTCGATTTTCTTGTTAATACACATTTAGCAATCAATATCGAAATGCTTCAACTCATTAGTTTAACATATTTAAGTTAATGAACCTTCTTTAACGATCTGAAGTTGGCATAACGGCAGTGGATGTAGAAGAATTCCGTAATCTTATATTTAGGTATAAAGTCAATTTTCTTGTATATACATAATTAGCTATCGATATCAAAATGCTTCAAACCATTAGTTTAACTTATTTAAGTTAATAAACCTTCTTTAACTCACTGAAGTCTACATAAAGCCTTAATGGCATTACGGCATTGCATTTAGAAGAATTCCGTAATGTTATAATTTTATATTTAGGTATAAATTCGATTTTCTTGTATATGCACATTTAGCAATCGATATCGAAATGCTTTAAATCATTAGTTTAACATATTTAAGTTAATAAACCTTCTTTAAAGCACTTAAGTCTACATAAAGCCCTAATGGCATAACGGCAGTGCATTTAGAAGAATTCCATAATGTTATAATTTTATATTTAGGTATAAAGTCCATTTTCTTGTATTTACACATTTAGCAATCGATATCGAAATGCTGCAAACCATTAGCTTAACATATTTAAATAATTAACCTTCTTTACAAAAGTCATAACGGCAGTATATTTGGGTAATTTCCGTAATCTTTTATTAAGGTATGAAATCGATTTTCTTGTATATACATATTTAGCAATCGATACCGAAATGCTTCAGCTCACTAGTTTAACATATTTAAGTTAATAAACCTTCTTAAACGATCTGAAGTGGGCATATAGCCATGGAGGCATAACTGCAGTGCACGTAGAAGAATTCCATAATGTTATAATTTAAAATTATGTATAAAGTCGATTTTCTTGTATTTACACATTTAGCAGTCGATATCGAAATGCTTCAAACCATTAGTTTAACATATTTAAGTTAATTAACCTTCTTTAACGAACTGAAGTTAATATAAGGCCATAACGGCATAACGGCAGTGCATTTGTAAGAATTCCGTAGTCTTATATTTAGGTATAAAGTCGATTTTCTTGTATATATGCATTAAGCAATCGATATCGAAATGCTTCAAACCATTAGTTTAACATATTTAAATTAATAAACCTTCTTTAGCTCACTGAAGTCTACATAAAGCGTTAACGGCATAAGGGCAGTGCATTTAGAAGAATTTCGTTATCTTATATTTAGGTATAAATTCGATTTTCTTGTATATACACATTTAGCAATCGATATCGAAATGCTTCAACTCATGAGTTTAACATATTTAAGTTAATAAACCTTCTTTAACGATCTGAAGTTGGCATAACGGCAGTGGATGTAGAAGAATTCCGTAATCTTATATATAGGTACAAAGTCGATTTTCTTTAATATACATATTTAGTTATCGATATCGAAATGCTTCAAATCATTTGTTTAACATATTAAGATAATAAACATTTTTTAGCTAACTAAAGTCTACATAAAGCCTTAACGGTATAATGGCAGTGCATTTAGAAGAATTCCGTAATAATATAATTTTATATTTAGGTATAAAGTCGATTTTCTTGTATATACATATTTAGCAATCGATATCGAAATGCTTCAAACCATTAGTTTAACATATTTAAAATAATTAACCTTTTTTAACGTATTGAAGGAGATACAAAACCATGGCGGCATAACGACAGTACATTTGGAAGAATTCCGTAATCTGATATTTAGGTATAAAGTCGATTTTCTTGTATATACACATTTAGCAATCGATATCGAAATGCTTCAGCTCATTAGTTTAACATATTTAAGTTACTAAACCTTCTTTAATGCACTAAAGTCTACATAAAGCCCTAATGGCATAACGGCAGTGCATTTAGAAGAATTCCATAATGTTATAATTTTATATTTAGGTATAAAGTCAATTTTCTTGTATTTACACATTTAGCAATCGATATCGAAATGCTTCAAACCATTAGCTTAACATATTTAAATTAATAAACCTTCTTTAGCTCACTGAAGTCTACATAAAGCGTTAACGGCATAAGGGCAGTGCATTTAGAAGAATTCCGTTATCTTATATTTAGGTATAAATTCGATTTTCTTGTATATACACATTTAGCAATCGATATCGAAATGCTTCAGCTCATTAGTTTAACATATTTAAGTTAATAAACCTACTTTAACTCACTGAAGTCTACATAAAGAAATAACGGCATAACGGCAATGCATTTAGAAGAAATCCGTTATCTTATATTTAGGTATAAATTCGATTTTCTTGTATATACACATTTAGCAATCAATATCGAAATGCTTCAAATCATTAGTTTAACATATTTAAGTTAATAAACCTTCTTTAACGATCTGGAGTTGGCATAACGGCAGTGGATGTAGAAGAATTCCATAATCTTATATTTAGGTATAAAGTCGATTTTCTTGTATATACACATTTAGCAATCGATATCGAAATGCTTCAGCTCATTAGTTTAACATATTTAAGTTAATAAACCTTCTTAAACGATCTGAAGTGGGCATATAGCCATGGCGGCATAACTGCAGTGCACGTAGAAGAATTCTCTAATCTTATATTTAGGTATAAAGTCGATTTTCTTGTATATACATATTTAGCTATCGATATCGAAATGCTTCAAATCATTTGTTTAACATATTAAGATAATAAACATTTTTTAGCTTACTAAAGTCTACATAAAGCCTTAACGGTAGAACGGCAGTGTATTTAAAAGAATTCCGTAATGTTATAATTTTATATTTAGGTATAAAGTCGATTTTCTTGTATATACATATTTAGCAATCGATATCGAAATGCTTCAAACCATTAGTTTAACATATTTAAAATAATTAACCTTTTTTAACGTATTGAAGGAGATACAAAACCATGGCGGCATAACGACAGTACATTTGGAAGAATTCCGTAGTCTTATATGTAGGTATAAAGTCGATTTTCATGTATATATGCATTAAGCAATCGATATCGAAATGCTTTAAACCATTAGTTTAACATATTTAAGTTAATAAACCTTCTTTAACGCACTGAAGTCTACATAAAGCCTTAACGGCATAACGGCAGTGCATTTAGAAGAATTCCGTTATCTTATATTTAGGTATAAATTCGATTTTCTTGTATATACACATTAAGCAAGCGATATCGAAATGCTTCAAATCATTAGTTTAACATATTTAATTTAATTAACCTTCTTTAACGTATTGAAGTTGATAAAGAGCCATGGCGGCATAACGACAGTACATTTGGAAGATATCCGTAGTGTTATATTCAGGTATAAAGTCGATTTTCTTGTATATATGCTTTAAGCAATCGATATCGAAATGCTTCAATTAACTGGTTTAACATATTTAAGTTAATAAACCTTCTTTAACGAACTGAAGTTAATATAAAGCCATAACGGCATAACGGCATAACGGCAGTGCATTTAGAAGAATTACGTAATCTTATATTTAGGTATGAATTCGATTTTCTTGTATACAGTCATTTAGGAATCGATACCGAAATGCTTCAAATCATTAGTTTAACATATTTAAGTTAATAAAGCTTCTTTAACGCCTGAAGTTAACATAAAGCCATGGCGCCATAACGGCAGTGCATGTGGAAGAATTCCGTAATCTTATATTTAGGTATGTAGT
>JAPZAG010001683.1:0-27615 GCA_027475135.1 Bactrocera correcta | reverse complement strand
TGTATATACAAGAAAATCGACTTTATACCTAAATATAAGATTACGGAATTCTTCCACATGTACTGTCGATCGATATCGAAATGCTTCAAATCATTAGTTTAACATATTTAAGTTAATAAACCTTCTTTAAGGAACGGAAGTTGGCTTAGAGCCATGGCGGCATAACGGCAGTGCATTTATATGAATTCCGTTATCTTACATTTAGGTATAAAGTCGATTTTCTTTTATATACACATTTAGATATCGATATCGAAATGCTTCAAATCATTCGTTTAACATATTTAAGTTAGCTATCCTTCTTTAACGTAATGAAGGTGATATAAAGCCATGGCGGCATAACGACAGTGCATTTAGAAGAATTCCGTAATCTTATGTTTAGGTATAAATTCGATTTTCTTTTACATACACATTTAGCAAGCAATATCGAAATGCTTCAAATCATTAGTTAAACATATTTAAGTTAATTAACCTTCGTTATCTTACTGAAGTTTACATTAAGCCAAAACGGTATAACACCAGTGCATTTGGAAGAATTCCGTAAACTTATATTTAGGTAAAAAGTCGACTTTCTTCTATACACATTTAGCTATCGATATCGAAATGCTTCAAATCATTCGTTTAACATATTTAAGTTCGTTAACCTTCTTTAACGTAATGAAGGTGATATAAAGCCATGGCGGCATAACGACAGTGCATTTAGAAGAATTCCGTAATATTATATTTATGTAAAAAGTCGATTTTCTTCTATACACATTTAGCTATCGATATCGAAATGCTTCAAATCATTAGTTTAACATATTTAAGTTAATAACTCTTCTTTAACGAACGGAAGTTGGCTTAAAGCCATGGCGGCATAACGACAGTGCATTTAGAAGAATTCCGTAATCTTATATTTATGTATAAAGTCGATTTTCTTGTATATACACATTTAGCAATCGATATCGAAATGCTTCAAATCATTAGCTTAACATATTTAAGATCGTTAACCTTCTTTTACGTAATGAAGGTGATATAAAGCCATGGCGGCATAACGACAGTGCATTTAGAAGAATTCCGTAATATTATATTTATGTATAAAGTCGATTTTCTTGTATATTCAAATCATTCGTTTAGCATATTTAAGTTCGTTAACCTTCTTTAACGTAATGAAGGTGATATAAAGCCATGGCGGCATAACGACAGTGCATTTAGAAGAATTCCGTAATCTTATATTTAGGCATAAAGTCGATTTTCTTGTATATACACTTTTAGCTATCGATATCGAAATGCTTCAAATCATTAGTTTAACATATTAAGTTAATAAACATTTTTAAGCATACTGAAGTCTACATAAAGCCTTAACGGTATAACGGCAGTGCATTTAGAAGAATTCCGTAATGTTATAATTTTATTGTTAGGTATAAAGTCGATTTTCTTGTATATATACATTTCGCAATCGATATGGAAATGCTTCAGTTAACTGGTTTAACATATTTAAGTTAATAAACCTCCTTTAGCGAACTGAAGTTGACATAAAGCCATAACGGCACTGCATTTGGAAGAATTCCGTAGTCTCATATTTAGGCATAAAATCGATTTTCTTGTATATACACATTTTGCAATCGATATCGAAATGCTTCAAATAACTGGTTTAGCATATTTAAGTTAATTAACCTTCTTAATCTTACTGAAGTTTACATAAAGCCATCACGGAAAACGGCAGTATATTTATATGAATTCCGTTATCTTATATTTAGGTATAAAGTCGATTTTGTTGTACATACACATTTAGCAATCGATATCGAAATGCTTCAAATCATTAGTTTAACATATTTAAGTTAATTAACCTTCTTTAACGAACGGAAGTTGGCATAAAGCCATGGCGGCATAGCGGCAGTGCATTTAGAAGAATTCCGTAATCTTATATTTATGTATAAAGTCGATTTTCTTGTATATACACATTTAGCAATCGATATGGAAATGCTTCAAATCATTAGTTTAACATATTTAAGTTAATTAGCCTTCTTTAACGTAATGAAGGTGACATAAAGACATGGCGGCATAACGACAGTACATTTGGAAGAATTCCGTAATCTTATGTTTAGGTATAAATTCGATTTTCTTTTACATACACATTTAGCTTTCAATATCGAAATGCTTCAAATCATTAGTTTAACAAATTTAAGTTAATTAACCTTCTTTAACGTATTGAAGTTGATATAAAGCAATGGCGGCATAACGACAGTACTTTTGGAAGAATTACGTAGTCTTATATTTAGGTATAAAGTCAATTTTTCTTTTATATATGCATTAAGCAATCGATATCGAAATGCTTCAAATAAATGGTTTAACATATTTAAGTTAATAAACCTTCTTTAACAAACTGAAGGTAACATAAAGCCATAACGGTATAATGGCAGTGCATTTGGAAGAATTCCGTAATCTTATATTTAGGTATAAAGTCGATTTTGTTGTATATACACATTAGCAATCAATATCGAGATGGTTCAACTCATTAGTTCAACATATTTAAGTTAATAAACCTTCTTTAACGATCTGAAGGTGATATAAAACCATCTCGGCATAACGGCATTGCATTTAGAAGAATTCCGCTGTCGTATATTTATGTATAAAGTCGATTTTGTTGTATATACACATTTAGAAATCGATATCGAAATGCTTCAAATCATTAGTTTAACATATTTAAATTAATTAACCATCTTTATCTTACTGAAGTTTACATAAAGCCAAAACGGTATAACACCAGTGCATTTGGAAGAATTCCGTAAACTTATATCCAGGTAAAAAGTCGATTTTCTTCTATACACATTTAGCTATCTATTCACGTGTGGCACTGGTATACTTACCTTTTGTCGTATACCTATGAGTTGGAAAGTAAACAAAAGGCACTGGTTTTCACACGTTATAATTCTAATAATCACTTTATTATTTCACAATAAAAAACTTGGGTTTTTCGTATACACTTCGGTGTATTTAATATATATTAATAAATATGTAGATTCCAATGTTGGACAATGATGGCGAGCTCGGTGCTTCACGGTTTGGATGAAAAAAAGAAATTGCGGTGATAGTTGCGGTACGAAAAATTGGTAAAAAACTGAATTTCGCGGACGACTGCCTTGTTTCACGGATGAAAACGGTAAGAAAGCAATCCGGTCGAATCAATCCCTTTTGATGGTTTGGGTGGTGAAATTAGCTGACATTACGAGTCGTCTCGTTGATGATCGTATGGTTGTTGTGTTGCAGTGTTGTAGTAATGATCGGTGTTTGATGCGTGTGTGTGTATTGGGGTATGCTGTGAGCTGTTGTGTGATGAGGTGTTGTGACGTGATATGATGTGATGTGTGATGATATGTGGTGATGTGATGATGTGATGTGGGATGCTGCAGAACGCTCATAGCTCATGTGAACATCCCGGCCCCCCTAGGCGAATTAATCGGCTAGGAGCCGTTGCAGCTGTTGCAATGTGTTTAGTACAGCGCTCAACCCTGTTGAGCGTCGTTGTTGCTGACGATGAGCGTAGCGTGGCGGAGATGGCCGTCTACGTGTTGCGGTTGTTTGGCTGCTTCGTCGTCGCCGGGTAGCATCGCTGCGTGGTCTGATACGGGTGTTGGTGCTACTTTCCGACGGATTGGCTCGGCGGGGAAAACGATGAAATAGAGTGTGATGGGGCCTCTGGCAATATTGACAGGCGCCGTCGGCCCAGCACTCTATGGTGGCGTGGTCATCTGCCAGGCAGGTCATGCAATGCCCATGGGCTCTTGCAACCTGTTGCCGTTGAGCAGGCTTCATGCTCTTGAAAATGGAGCATCGTTTCAGGGCGTGTGGGCGATGGCACAGGCTGCAACATGGAGGCCCCTGAGGCTCCAATAGCTGCTCCTCTCTCATCTGCCTGACTGCTTCGGCGGATGGCGGTGGTCGCATAACCCTGGTCCTTGGTGCGGCAACTGGTGCAGCCGACGCTTTGGGTATAGCGATTTCGGACCTGACGGTGTTGGAGGCGGTTTGGATCTCCTCTACGTCCATTTCTATGGGAATATAAAATTGTAATTAAATTGATTTTGTTTATAATATCAGCATGTAGTTGTTATAGCTACATATCTATACATATGCATGTATATGTTTGTATAATAAATTGATTTTCAACGCGCTTGGTTGAATTTATTTTTTGTACGGATCATAAAGCGGGTTATTTTCGAATTAGCGGAATTGTTTTATTATTTTTCGATTACTTTTGCGTGTTATTTTGCGGTTTTGGTTGAAGGTGTTCTTCGCTGTTTGGAAGAAAACACAGTTTGGTGACTGGTCGAGTTAATATGCCGGTTTGTGTTCGCACGTCGACTACTCTTATGTGACCATCTGATCCTCGATGAACCTTTTCAATGCGGCCTAGTCGCCATTCTGTTGTATTATTACGCATTCTCCTGCCTTGGCTTCCTTCTGGGCGTTTTCCAGCGATATCTCTTATGGAGATCTTTGAGATAGTCTTCCTTCCATCTGTGGCTGAATTCGTGATGGAGAATCTTGATTCTTTCCCATCGATTTATTAAACTGAGTGAGTCTCCTTCTGTCTCAGGTATGGCGAGAAGAGGAGCTCCTCTGAAGAAATGACCTGGTGTAAGAGCTGTGAAATCGGAGGGATCTTGCGAGAGGGGTGATATGGGTCTTGAATTTAATACGGCTTCAATACGAGTGAGGAGTGTAGTAAACTCCTCATAATTGAATTTATGATTACCAGCCGTTTTCTTTAAATGGGACTTAAAGCTTTTTACTGCTGATTCCCAAAGTCCGCCCATGTGTGGAGAACATGGAGGTATAAATTGCCAATCGATCCCTTGGGGTGCATATTTATTAACTATTTCAGGGGAGACTTCTTTCATGAAGTTTATAAACTCCTTCTCGGTTGCTCTTTGGGCTCCGACAAAGTTTTTTCCATTATCGCTCATTATTTTTGAAGGAAATCCGCGTCGTCCGACAAAGCGTGCAAATGCTGCAAGAAAAGCCGCAGTGGTCAGATCTGAACAAAGCTCGAGGTGTACTGCCTTTGTCGTAAAACATACAAAGACAGCCACATACCCTTTTCTAAATGAAGAAGACCTTAACATGGAGGCCTTTATCTGGAAAGGTCCAGCAAAATCAACCCCAGTGATGGTAAAGGGTAGAGCATAGTTGCAGCGCTCAGGTGGTAAAGCTGCCATGATCTGCGTACGCATTTTGTGTTTGTACATGGTACATGGTTTACACATGAAAATCGTCCTTTTTTTTGTGGCTTTAGTCGAGGTATATAAAATTCTTGACGGACCATTTGTTGCATTAATCGATGCTCACCATGCAGTGTAAGATGGTGCAGATATGCTAGAAATAGGTAAGTAAAACGGGATTTCTCTGGAATAATGATGGGATGTCGTTCGTTATAACTAAGGCTGGAGTTCGACAATCTTCCATTTGCCCTTATTAATCCCTTAGAATCCAAGAATGGATTTAATACGAGAAGTGAGCTTCCCTTTTCGAGAGGTCGCTTTTCGAGCAACTTTGATTTCTCTTTGCTGAAATAGCGAGTTTGTGTATATAATATTAGACTGACCTTGGCATGTTGCAAGTCGGAATGCGTTAGTTGTACGCATGGATCATTTGGTGCTCCTTTCATTTTTAGTTTAAGTCTTTGAATGAATTTGTGCATGTAAGCGACTACTCTTAGTGCTCTAGCAAATGACGAAAATCTGTGGAGAATATCATCCTCTTCTGGAATGATATGAAAATTTTCAATTTTCCGACTTTCCGGCTTTATTATATTACGAGCGGGAGACCTTGGCCAGAATTCTTGTGATTCTGTTAGCCATGTAGGACCATTCCACCAGAGTGTAGTGCTGGTGAGGTGCAATGGCTTGCAACCTCTTGTCCCAAGATCCGCTGGGTTATCTGCACTTGCAACATGTTGCCATTTTGCTGGGCCAACCAGGTCTAAAATTTGGGATATTCGGTTAGACACATAGGTCTTCCAGCAATAGGGTGGTTTTTCTAACCATGCTAAAACTATCTCTGAGTCTGACCAAAGATACATTTTATGATCGTTTAATTTGAGATGGGTTTGGACAATGGAAATTAATTTTGCTAACAGAAGAGCACCATTCAGTTCAAGCCGTGGCAGACTGAGTGTCTTCAAAGGTGCAACTTTGGCTTTGGCTACCAAGAGGTGTGCAGATATTTTGTTATCGTACTGTGTGCGTACGTAAACTGCTGCGCAATATGCCTTTTCGGAGGCATCACAGAAACCGTGTAATTCTGTGTTAATGTGAGGTGTGAAATTTACCCATCGAGGGATTCGAATTTCAGATATAGTATGTAAATTGTTAGCAAATTGAACCCATTTCGCTAAACGTAAAGGTTTTACCTGTTCATCCCATTCAGTGCCATCTTGCCACAATTCTTGAATGAGGATTTTTGCTTGAATCATTATTGGCGAAAGCCATCCTGCGGGGTCGAAAAGTTTTGCCACCGAGGAAAGTATTTGGCGTTTTGTAATGGCGGACATTGCAGATATTGACTCAATTGTATATGAGAATTGATCTGTTATCGCATTCCATTGAATTCCTAGAGTTTTAGTAGTACTAGCCTTTTCAAATTTAAGGAAGTCTGTATCTAATAAGTCTTCTTTTTTAATGTCTTTTATTATATCAGGGTGATTTGAAGTAATTTTCTTTAGGGGGAAACCTGCTGATTTTAATGCTTCGATCACTTGCGATAGTGACTCGCGTGCTAATGCGATACTGTGGCTATCTGATAGTATGTCGTCCACGTATGTTTGTGTTTGCAACACAGAAGATGCTAAAGGCAAATTTGTTGCATTTGTTTTTGCCACTTCATGTAGTGTCCTGATCGCCAAATAGGGTGCGCAATTGATGCCAAAGGTGACGGTTTTAAGTTTGTAGTCGCTGATTGGACTATTACTTGATTTCCGGAAGACTATACGTTGGAAATCTTGATCATCTTCATGTACTAGAATTTGTCTGTACATTTTTTCTACATCCCCATTGAAAACGTATTTAAACATGCGCCAATTTAGAATTAGCAACATGAGATCAGGTTGTAATGTTGGCCCTGTGTATAGTACATCATTGAGGGAGTTGCCTGAGCTCGTACACTTTGAGGCATTGAAAACCACTCGTACTTTTGTTGTAATTTTATCAGGTCTTATTATCCCATGATGTGGCAGATAAAAAGATAAATATCTACCTTTAGATAACTTTTCATATGGTACAGCTTCTTCCATATGATTGAGGTCCAGATATTCGTCCATCACATTATCGTATGCCGATTTAAGCTCCCTTTTTCTTTATTAGGCTTTTTTCCAGGCTTAGAAATTGCTGGACTGCTGATATTCTAGAGTGGCCTAGAGCTATGGTTTCAGGGAAAGTTGGTTTGAAAGGTAATCGCACAACATAACGACCATGTTCGTTTCTTGTTGTTGTGGATTTGTAATAGGCTTCGCATGCCTGGTCGTTTTCTGAAAGCTGTGTGATTTGGGGTAATTCTTCTATTTCCCAGAATTTTTGAGTTGATTACTTAAGAACTCGTTTGAGATATTTTCCACTTGTGTGGTGAAAGAATTGATTTTTTCAGGGACTTGGCCACTAATAATCCACCCAAAGATTGTATTTTGGGCTAACAATTTATTGGAGATTTTCTCAATACCTTCAAGAATTATTTGAGGTATTAAGTCACTGCCTAATAACATGTCGATTTGTGATGGGGTATGACAATTGGGATCTGCTAATTTAAGATGTGAGCATTTTTCCCAGTGTATTTTATTTACTTCATAGCTTGGAAGCAAATTTGTAAGTTGCGGTAGAACGATGGCTTGCGCATCTATTCTAATATCCGCATTTGGAGATACTATGGTAATTGGGCATATTTTGTTCGAATTTTGGATAATTCTTCCGCCCATTCCCGAGATTTGGAAATTTGAATGTTTTATTGGCAATTTGAGCCGGTTTTGAGCTTTTGATGATATAAAGGATCTTTGAGATCCTTGATCTATTAGTGCTCTTAGTTTGAATAAATCACCCTTATGTGCTATGGTGATGACCGCAGTGGGTAAAAGAATTTTGCTTTCATTTTCTGAATGAAGAGCTTGAATTTTTGCTGCTTTAGAGCAACATGGTTGTTCTTCCCTTTTTTCGGGATTGAGATTTCGGGATTATCACTTTTGGTTGTAGTGACTAACCCGGTGGTTTTATGAAATTGATTTTGCTTCATATTTTGAAAATTTGTAATATGAAGCAATGAGTGATGTCTTCGTTGACAGTACACACAACTAAATTTGCTTTCACAGTCTTTTGTCGTATGAGCATTCGACAGACAGTTGATGCAAAGTTTATGTTGTCTGACAAGATTGTTTCTGTCAGAAACGGATAATTTTTTAAATCTCTCGCAAGATCTTATGTTATGACCTCCTTTACAAATTTCACATACTGGTTGCCATTTATTAGTTTGGTTTGACACGAAAGTGTGACTTTTATTAACGTGTCTATTGTATGGCATATTATTGCTGGCTTGAGGTTTAAACAAGTTTTTACTTGAGTCATTTTGATGACTTTTTAGATTTATATTTTTGTTGTCAATTCGCTCAGCTATCTCGTATTGAGCAGTGAGGAATGCTTTCATTTGCTCCCATGTGGGCATTTTTTTTTCTTTCCACAAGTGATTGTTCCCATCGTAGTAACGCAGCGTCAGGGAGAGTTTCTGCACAAATAGTTACTATGATGGGGTCCCACGATTCTGTAGAGATATTTTGTGTTTTTAACACTGATATGCAATTAGTCACTGTCGAGTATAAATTTTGAAATTCCTGGCTGGTTTCTTTTTGAATTTTTGGTAGATGTAATAATGTTTTTATTGGGTTTTCTATCATAACCTTCCATTTTCGTATCTTTCGACTAGTGCTTCCCAAGCCAGCTTAAAATTTTCGTCATTTAAAGCGAATCGCTTGACGATACTGCCTGCTTCCCCTTTTGTTTTGTACCTTAGATGGTATAACTTTTGTGCTTGTGAGAGTTTAGGATGGTTTATATAAACGGCAGTGAACATGTCCCGGAAGGACGGCCACTGGTCATAACATCCATTGAAAACTTCAGTATCACAAGCGGGTACCTTTAGATACATGCCTTTATCTAGGTCTTCTTTTGGTGTTGTAACTACTCTGGGAGGGGGAGTAGTGGCTCTACATGGCCTTACTAAACTTATTTGTTCATTTATCATTCCCTTTGTTAACTCATACTGATCGCGGCAGTTATCACATTTGGCTGTCGCCGAAGCTTTGGCGTTTTCTGGGAGTTCTGCGTCGTCAGTATCTAGTACTGTATCGTACGCTGCCAGAAGGCGAGCCAGAGATTGTTCACACTTTCTAGTTTTATATTTAAAACTGATTCTGTGATGTCAGTAATAGGGGAAGCTTGGAATCTTGTACAATATCTTATAAAACTGTCACTTTCTGTGATGAATCTAGATATTGTCTAATCTTTTTTGTTTTATACTCTGCTTCGAGCGTGTAGCTTCTGCAGGCGTGCTTTGTGATTTATCATCATCAACCATTTAGGAATTTCTAACGATAGAGGTGTTTTTGGCTTAACCTCTCTTGATTTGTCAGATTGCATTAATTTGAATATAGTTTGAAGCTTTTAGCTTAAAGCTTTGTCAAATAAATAATTGTTTCAAAATTAATATTGATACAGCAATGTAGTCAAATAGAAAAATTATGAATTAAAAATTTTGTTACTAGAAGATTTATTTTTGAAAAAAATATATTATGTTATCAAATTTTCGTTTCGCTACCGCAAGATTTTATTCTTTTTTTTTTTTTGAAAAAGTTCGTTTTTTTTTTTTTTTTAATGTGACTGAAAATTTTTTTAAAGTGTATCAAAGTATCTTCAGTTCACTCGCGCTTATTTTGTATAATTGTATCTGCACGAATCAAGAACGCGAAAGAAAAATAAAATACGTAAAATTGTTTGTATGTATCTATGTTTTATTACCATATGTTTGCATATGCATATGCTTTATACGTTTGCTTTTGTTTAGCTTTTCTCGTATCCCTTGTAGTTATCAATTCGCTAAATATGTATGTATATATGTTATAAAAGTGTAACATATAACACTTCGCTAATCGCACATAAATGTATAAACGCGCGGAAAAAATAGAAATATATAATATGTATATGTTTATACATATATTTATGTAATGATCTATGTATGTATATGTGTTGAATAGTAGTTCAAATGTGAACTATTATTAGAAAATAGAAAAAGAAAATTGAAATAAATAATATATGTATGTTTATATATTTATAATTATGTATATAAGTTGATGTATGTCGCACGGGAGCTGCATATGTTTACCGCGCATAGGTACATATGTACATAAATGTAATGCCTTTTTTTTCTCTATTATTTCTTTATCCTTTTTTTTTTTTTTTTTTTTTTACCTACCTTTGCTTGAATGCTCTAAGCGATTTTTACATACAAGCAGGTAGTTTGGTATTATTTGGTATTATTATGTGTTCTAGCTTTATGCTAAATTATATTATGTATGTATGTACCATATGATTGTGTATGCATATATGTATGTAAACATGCACATCTGTATATCGGTGTTTGATGCGTGTGTGTGTATTGGGGTATGCTGTGAGCTGTTGTGTGATGAGGTGTTGTGACGTGATATGATGTGATGTGTGATGATATGTGGTGATGTGATGATGTGATGTGGGATGCTGCAGAACGCTCATAGCTCATGTGAACACTATCGATATCGAAATGCTTCAAATCATTCGTTTAACATACTTAAGTTCGTTAACCTTCTTTAATGTAATGAAGGTTATATAAAGCCATGGCGGCATAACGACAGTGCATTTAGAAGAATTCCGTAATCTTATATTTACGTATAAAGTCGATTTTCTTGTATATACACATTTAGCAATCGATATCGAAATGCTTCAAATCATTAGTTTAACATATTTAAGTTCGTTAACCTTCTTTAACGTAATGAAGGTGATACAAAGCCATGGCGGCATAACGACAGTGCATTTAGAAGAATTCCGTAATATTATATTTATGTATAAAGTCGATTTTCTTGTATATACGCATTTAGTAATCGATATCGAAATGCTTCAAATCATTAGTTTAACATATTTAAGTTAATAAACCTTCTTTAACGAACGGAAGTTGGCTTAAAGCCATGGCGGCATAACGGCAGTGCATTTAGAAGAATTCCGTAATCTTATATTTATGTATAAAGTCGATTTTCTTGTATTAACACATTAAGCTATCGATATCGAAATGCTTCAAATCATTCGTTTAGCATATTTAAGTTCGTTAACCTTCTTTAACGTAATGAAGGTGATATAAACCCATGGCGGCATAACGACAGTGCATTTAGAAGAATTCCGTAATCTTATATTTATGTATAAAGTCGATTTTTTTGTGTATACACATTCAGCAATCGATATCGAAATGCTTTAAATCATTAGTTTAACATGTTTAAGTTAATAAACCTTCTTTAACGAACGGAAGTTGGCTTATAGCCATGTCGGCATAACGGCAGTGCATTTAGAAGAATTCCGTAATCTTATATTTAGGCATAAAGTCGATTTTCTTGTATATACACTTTTAGCTATCGATATCGAAATGCTTCAAATCATTAGTTTAACATATTAAGTTAATAAACATTTTTAAGCATACTGAAGTCTACATAAAGCCTTAACGGTATAACGGCAGTGCATTTAGAAGAACTCCGCAATGTTATAATTTTATAGTTAGGTATAAAGTCGATTTTCTTGTATATATACATTTCGCAATCGATATGGAAATGCTTCAGATAACTGGTTTAACATATTTAAGATAATAAACCTCCTTTAGCGAACTGAAGTTGACATAAAGCCATAACGGCACTGCATTTGGAAGAATTCCGTAGTCTCATATTTACGCATAAATTCGATTTTCTTGTATATACACATTTTGCAATCGATATCGAAATGCTTCAAATAACTGGTTTAGCATATTTAAGTTAATTAACCTTCTTAATATTACTGAAGTTTACATAAAGCCATCACGGCATAACGGCAGTATATTTATATGAATTCCGTTATCTTATATTTAGGTATAAAGTCGATTTTGTTGTACATACACATTTAGCAATCGATATCGAAATGCTTCAAATCATTAGTTTAACATATTTAAGTTAATTAACCTTCTTTAACGAACGGAAGTTGGCATAAAGCCATGGCGGCATAGCGGCAGTGCATTTAGAAGAATTCCGTAATCTTATATTTAGGTATAAAGTCGATTTTTTTGTATATACACATTAAGCAATCGATATGGAAATGCTTCAAATCATTAGTTTAACATATTTAAGTTAATTAGTCTTCTTTAACGTAATGAAGGTGACATAAAGACATGGCGGCATAACTACAGTACATTTGGAAGGATTCCGTAGTCTTATATTTAGGTATAAAGTCGATTTTCTTTTATATATGCATTAAGCAATCGATATCGAAATGCTTCAAATACCTGGTTTAACATATTTAAGTTAATAAACCTTCTTTAACAAACTGAAGTTAACATAAAGCCATAACGGTATAATGGCAGTGCATTTGGAAGAATTCCGTAATCTTATATTTAGGTACAAAGTCGCTTTTGTTGTATATACACATTAGCAATCAATATCGAGATGGTTCAACTCATTAGTTCAACATATTTAAGTGAATAAACCTTAACGATCTGAAGGTGATATAAAACCATGGCGGCATAACGGCAGTGCATTTAGAAGAATTCGGTAATCTTATATTTAGGTATAAAGTCGATTTTCTTGTATACACACATTTAGCAATCGATAACGAAATGCTTCAAATCATTAGTTTAACATATTTAAGTTAATTAACCTTCTTTAACGTATTGAAGTTGATATAAAGCCATGGCGGCATAACGGCAGTGCATGTAGAAGAATTCCGTAGTCTTATATTTAGGTATAAAGTCGATTTTGTTGTATATACTCATAAGCAATCGATTTCGAGATGGTTCAACTCATTAGTTTAACATACTTAAGTTAATTAACCTATTTTTCTCACTGAAGTGTACATAAAGCCATAACGGTATAACGGCAGTGCATTTGGAAGAATTCCGTAATCTTATATTTAGGTATAAAGTCGAGTTTCTTGTATTTACACATTAAGCAATTGATATCGAAAAGCATCAGATAACTGGTTTAGCATATTTATGTTAATTAACCTTCTTTATCATACAAAAGTTTACATAAAGCCATAACGGTATAACGGCAGTACATTTATATGAATTCCGTTATCTTACATTTAGGTATAAAGTCGATTTTTTTGTATATACACATTTAGCAATCGATATCGAAATGCCTCAAATCATTAGTTTAACATATTTAAGTTAATTAACCTTTGTTATCTTACCGAAGTTTACATAAAGCCAAAACGGTATAACATCAGTTCATTTGGAAGAATTCCGTAAACTTATATTTAGGTATAAAGTCGTTTTTGTTGTATATACGCCTTTAGCTATCGATATCGAAATGCTTCAAATCATTCGTTTAACATATTTAAGATCGTTAACCTTCTTTAACGTAATGAAGGTGATATAAAGCCATGGCGGCATAACGACAGTGCATTTAGAAGAATTCCGTAATCTTATATTAATGTATAAAGTCGATTTTCTTGTATATACACATTTAGCAATCGATATCGAAATGTTTCAAATCATTAGTTTAACATATTTAAGTTCGTTAACCTTCTTTAACGTAATGAAGGTGATATAAAGCCATAGCGGCATAACGACAGTGCATTTAGAAAAATTCCGCTATCGTATATCTATGTATAAAGTCGATTTTGTTGTATATACACATTTATCATTAGTTTAACATATTTAAGTTAATAAACCTTCTTTAACGAACGGAAGTTGGCTTAAAGCCATGGCGGCATAACGGCAGTGCATTTAGAAGAATTCCGTAATCTTATATTTAGGTAAAAAGTCGATTTTCTTGTATATACACATTTAGCTATCGATATCGAAATGCTTCAAATCATTCGTTTAACATATTTAAGTTCGTTAACCTTCTTTAACGTAATGAAGGTGATATAAAACCATGGCGGCATAACGACAGTGCTTTTAGAAAAATTCCGTAATCTTATATTTATGTATAAGGTCGATTTTCTTGTATATACACATTCAGCAATCGATATCGAAATGCTTCAAAGTTTAAGTTAATAAACCTTCTTTAACGAACGGAAGTTGGCTTATAGCCATGGCGGCATAACGGCAGTGCATTTAGAAGAATTCTGTAATCTTATATTAAGGCATAAAGTCGATTTTCTTGTATATACAGTTTTAGCTATCGATATCGAAATGCTTCAAATCATTAGTTTAACATATTAAGTTAATAAACATTTTTAAGCATACTGAAGTCTACATAAAGCCTTAACGGTATAACGGCAGTGCATTTAGAAGAATTCCGTAATGTTATAATTTTATATTTAGGTATAAAGTCGATTTTATGTATATACACATTTCGCAATCGATATCGAAATGCTTCAGATAACTGGTTTAACATATTTAAGTTAATAAACCTCCTTTAGAGAACTGAAGTTGACAAAAAGCCATAATTCCATAGTCTTATATTTAGGCATAAAGTCGATTTTGTTGTATATACACATTTAGCAATCGATATTGAGATGGTTCAACTCATTTGTTTAAATTATCTAACCAATGCTTTATGTTCGACCCACCTCATTCAAATAGTTTAGCCTCAGAGCGTTAGCAAAGTTGAAACAAAAATGTGACTATTGCCAAGCGCCTGGTAGGAGTAGAAGAAAGATTGAAGACTTTCCTGAGAGCTCTTTAAATTATCTAACCAATGCTTTATGTTTGACCCACCTCGTTCAAATCGTTTACCGCCTAGAGCGTTATCAAAAGTGAAACAAAAATGTGACTATTGCCAAGCGCCTGGTAGGAGTAGAAGAAAGATGGAAAGTTTTCATAAGAGGTCTTTAAATTATCTAACCAATGCTTTATGTTTGACCCACCTCGTTCCAATAGTTTTGCCTCAGAGCGTTAGCAAAGTTGAAACAAAAATGTCACAATTGCCAAGCCCCTGATGGGAGTAGAAAAAAGAGTGAAGATTTTCCTGAGAGCTCTTTAAATTATCTAACCAATGCTTTGTGTTTGACCGACCTCGTTCCAATAGTTTAGCCGCTAGAGCGTTAGCAAAGTTGAAACAAAGATGTGACTATTGCCAAGCCTTTGATAAGAGTAGAAGAAAGATTGAAGATTTTCCTAAGAGCTTTTTAAAATATCTAACCAATGCTTTATGTTTGACCCACCTCGTTCCAATAGTTTAGCCGCTAGAGCGTTAGCAAAGTTGAAACAAAAATGTGACTATTTCCAAGCCCCTGATAGGAGTAGAAGAAAGATTGAAGACTTTTCTGAAAGCTCTTTAAATTATCTAACCAATGCTTTATGTTCGACTAACCTCGTTTAAATAGTTTACCCGCTAGAGCATTAATAAAAGTGAAACAAAAATGTGACTATTTCCAGGCCCCTGATAGGAGTAGAATAAAGATTGAAGACTTTCCTGAGAGCTCTTTAAATTATCTAACCAACGCTTTATGTTTGACACAACTCGTTCCAATATTACCAAGCACCTGATAGTAGTAGAACAAAGATTGAATACTTTCCTGACAGCTCTTTAAATTATCTAACCAACGCTTTATGTTTGACTCACCTCGTTCAAACAGTTTACCCGCTATAGCGTTATCAAAAGTGAAACAAAAATGTGACTATTGCCAAGCCCCTGATAGTAGTAGAACAAAGATTGAAGACTTTCCTGACAGCTCTTTAAATTATCTAACCAACGCTTTATGTGTGACTCACCTCGTTCAAATACTTTAGCCGCTAGAGCGTTAGCAAAGTTGAAACAAAAATGTGACTATTGCCAAGCCCCTGATAGGAATTGAAGAAAGACTGAGTACTTTCCTGAAAGCTCTTTAAATTTTCTAAATAATGCTTTATGTTTGACCCACCTCGTTCCAATAGTTTAGACGCTAGAGCGTTAGCAAAGTTGAAACCAAAATGTGACTATTACCAAGCCCCTGATAGGAGTAGAAGAAAGATTGAAGACTTTCTTGAGAGCTCTTTAAATTATCTAACCAATGCTTTATGTTTGACTCACATCGTTTCAATAGTTTAGCCTCAGAGCGTTAGCAAATTTGAAACAAAAATGTGGCTATTGCCAAGCCCCTGGTAGATGTAGAAGAAAAATTAATGACTTTCCTGAGAGCTCTTTAAATTATCTAACCAACGCTTTATGTTTGACTCACCTCGTTGAACAGTTTACCCGCTAGAGCGTTATCAAAAGTGAAACAAAAATGTGACTATTTCCAAACCCCTGATAGGAGTAGAAGAAAGATTGAAGACTTCCTGAGAGCTCTTTAAATTATCTAACCAATGCTTTATGTTTCTCTCACCTCGTTTCAATAGCGCTCTAGCGGCTAAACTATTGGAACGAGGTGGGTCAAACAGAAAGCATTCGTTAGATAATTTAGAGAGCTCTCAGGAAAGTTCCCAATTTTTTTTCTACTCCTGCCAGGGGCTTGGAAATAGTCACATTTTTGTTTCAACTTTGCTAACGCTCTAGCGGCTAAACTATTGGAACGAGGTGGGTCAAACATAAAGCATTAGTTAGATAATTTAAAGAGCTTTCAGGAAAGTCTTCAGTCTTTCTTCTATTCCTATCAGGGGCTTGGCAATAGTCACATTTTTGTTTCAACTTTGCTAACGCTCTAGCGGCTAAACTATTTGAACGAGGTGAGTCACACATAAAGCGTTGGTTAGATAATTTGAAGAGCTGTCAGGAGAGTCTTCAATCTTTGTTCTACTACTATCAGGGGCTTGGAAATAGTCACATTTTTGTTTCACTTTTGATAACGCTGTAGCGGGTAAACTGTTTAAAAGAGGTGGGTCAAACACAAAGCGTTGGTTAGATAATTTAAAGAGCTGTCATGAAAGTATTAAATCTTTGTTCTACTACTATCAGGGACTTGGTAATAGGCACATTTTTGTTTCAACTTTGCTAACGCTCTAGCGGCTAAACTATTGGAACGAGGGGGGTCAAACAAAAAGTATTGGCTATATAATTTAAAGAGCTCTCAGGAAAATCTTCAATCTTTCTTCTACTCCTATAAGGGGCTTGGTAATAGTGTGACTCACCTCGTTCAAATAGTTTAGCCGCTAGAGCGTTAGAAAAGTTGAAACAAAAATGTGACTTTTGCCAAGCCCCTGATAGGAATAGAAGAAAGACTGAAGACTTTCCTGAAAGCTCTTTAAATTATCTAACCAATGCTTTATGTTTGACCCACCTCATTCCAATAGTTTAGCCGCTAGAGCGTTAGCAAAGTTGAAACAAAAATGTGACTATTACCAAGCCCCTGATAGGAGTAGAAGAAAGATTGAAGATTTTCCTGAGAGCTCTTTAAATTATATAACCAATACATTTTGTTTGACCCCCCTCGTTCCAATAGTTTAGCCGCTAGAGCGTTAGCAAAGTTTGAAACAAAAATGTGACTATTACCAAGCCCCTGATAGTAGTAGAACAAAGATTTAATACTTTCCTGACAGTTTTTTAAGTTATCTAACCAACGCTTTATGTTTGACACAACTCGTTCCAATATTACCAAGCCCCTGATAGTAGTAGAACAAAGATTGAATACTTTCCTGACAGCTCTTTAAATTATCTAACCAACGCTTTATGTTTGACTCACCTCGTTCAAACAGTTTACCCGCTATAGCGTTATCAAAAGTGAAACAAAATTGTGACTATTGCCAAGCCCCTGATAGTAGTAGAACAAAGATTGAATACTTTCCTGACAGCTCTTTAAATTATCTAATTAACGCTTTATGTGTGACTCACCTCGTTCAAATACTTTAGCCGCTAGAGCGTTAGCAAAGTTGAAACAAAAATGTGACTATTGCCAAGCCCCTGATAGGAATTGAAGAAAGACTGCGTACTTTCCTGAAAGCTCTTTAAATTATCTAACTAATGCTTTATGTTTGACCCACCTCGTTCCAATAGTTTAGACGCTAGAGCGTTAGCAAAATTGAAACAAAAATGTGACTATTACCAAGCCCCTGATAGGAGTAGAAGAAAGATTGAAGACTTTTGAGAGCTCTTTAAATTATCTAACCAATGCTTTATGTTTGACTCACATCGTTTCAATAGTTTAGCCTCAGAGCGTTAGCAAATTTGAAACAAAAATGTGACTATTGCCAAGCCCCTGGTAGATGTAGAAGAAAAATTAATGACTTTCCTGAGAGCTCTTTAAATTATCTAACTTATCACTTCTGATAACGCTCTGAGGCTAAACTATTTGAATGAGGTGGTCGAACATAAAGCATTGGTGAGATAATTTAAAGAGCTCTCAAGAAAGTCTTCAATCTTTCTTCTACTCTTATCAGGGACTTGGCAATAGTCACATTTTTGTTTCAACTTTGCTAACGCTCTAGCGGCTAAACAATTAGAACGAGTTGGGTCAAACATAAAGCGTTGGTTAGATAATTTAAAGAGCTCTCAGGAAAGTCTTCAATCTTTATTCTACTCCTATCAGGGGCTTGGAAATAGTCACATTTTTGTTTCACTTTTATTAATGCTCTAGCGGGTAAACTATTTAAACGAAAAGTCTTCAATCTTTCTTCTACTCCTATCAGGGGCTTGGTAATAGTCACATTTTTGTTTCAACTTTGCTAACGCCCTAGCGGCTAAACTATGGGAACGAGTTGGGTCAAACATAAAGCATTGGTTAGATAATTTAAAGGGCTCTCAGGAAAGTCTTCAATCTTTCTTCTACTCCTATCAGGGGCTTGGTAATAGTCACATTTTTGTTTCAACTGTGCTAACGCTCTAGCGGCTAAACTATTGGAACGAGTTGGGTCAAACATTAAGCGTTGGTTAGATAATTTAAAGAGCTCTCAGGAAAGTCTTCAATCTTTCTTCTACTCCTACCAGGGGCTTGGCAATAGTCACATTTCTTTTTCAACTTTGCTAACGCTCTGAGGCTAAACTATTGGAACGAGTTGGGTCAAACATAAAGCATTGGTTAGATAATTTAAAGACCTTTCAGAAAAGTCTTCAATCTTTCTTCTACTCCTATCAGGGGCTTGGAAATAGTCACATTTTTGTTTCATTTTTGCTAACGCTCTAGCGGCTAAACTATTGGAACGAGTTGGGTCAAACATAAAGCGTTGGTTAGATAATTTAAAGAGCTCTCAGGAAAGTCTTCAATCTTTATTCTACTCCTATCAGGGGCTTGGAAATAGTCACATTTTTGTTTCACTTTTATTAATGCTCTAGCGGGTAAACTATTTAAACGAGGTTAGTCAAACGTAAAGCGTTGGTTAGATAATTTAAAGAGCTCTCAGGAAAGTCTTCAATCTTTCTTCTACTCCTATCAGGGGCTTGGTAATAGTCACATTTTTGTTTCTACTTTGCTAACGCTCTAGCGGCTAAACTATTGGAACGAGTTGGGTCAAACGTAAAGCATTGGTTAGATAATTTAAAGGGCTCTCAGGAAAGTCTTCAATCTTTGTTCTACTCCTATCAGGGGCTTGGTAATAGTCACATTTTTGTTTCAACTTTGCTAACGCTCTAGCGGCTAAACTATTGGAACGAGTTGGGTCAAACGTAAAGCGTTGGTTAGATAATTTAAAGAGCTCTCAGGAAAGTCTTCAATCTTTCTTCTACTCCTACCAGGGGCTTGGCAATAGTCACATTTCTGTTTCAACTTTGCTAACGCTCTGAGGCTAAACTATTGGAACGAGTTGGGTCAAACATAAAGCGTTGGTTAGATAATTTAAAGAGCTCTCAGGAAAGGCTTCAATCTTTATTCTACTCCTCTCAGGGGCTTGGAAATAGTCACATTTTTGTTTCACTTTTATTAATGCTCTAGCGGATAAACTATTTAAACGAGGTTAGTCAAACATAAAGCATTGGTTAGATAATTTAAAGAGCTCTTAGGAAAGTCTTAAATCTTTTTTCTACTCCTATCAGGAGCTTGGTAATAGTCACATTTTTGTTTCAACTTTGCTAACGCTCTAGCGGCTAAACTATTGGAACGAGTTGGGTCAAACATAAAGCGTTTATTAGATAATTTAAAGAGCTCTCAGGAAAGTCTTCAATCTTTATTCTACTCCTATCAGGGGCTTGGAAATAGTCACATTTTTGTTTCAACTTTGCTAACGCTTTAGCGGCTAAACTATTGGAACGAGTTGGGTCAAACATAAAGCGTTGGTTAGATAATTTAAAGAGCTCTCAGGAAAGTCTTCAATCTTTATTCTACTCCTCTCAGGGGCTTGGAAATAGTCACATTTTTGTTTCACTTTTATTAATGCTCTAGCGGATAAACTATTTGAATGAGGTGGGTCGAACATAAAGCATTGGTTAGATAATTTAAAGACCTTTCAGAAAAGTCTTCAATCTTTCTTCTACTCCTATCAGGGGCTTGGAAATAGTCACATTTTTGTTTCAACTTTACTAACGCTCTAGCGGCTAAACTATTGGAACGAGTTGGGTCAAACGTAAAGCGTTGGTTAGATAATTTAAAGAGCTCTCAGGAAAGTCTTCAATCTTTCTTCTACTCCTACCAGGGGCTTGGCAGTAGTCACATTTCTGTTTCAACTTTGCTAACGCTCTGAGGCTAAACTATTGGAACGAGTTGGGTCAAACATAAAGCGTTGGTTAGATAATTTAAAGAGCTCTCAGGAAAGTCTTCAATCTTTATTCTACTCCTCTCAGGGGCTTGGAAATAGTCACATTTTTGTTTCACTTTTATTAATGCTCTAGCGGATAAACTATTTAAACGAGGTTAGTCAAACATAAAGCATTGGTTAGATAATTTAAAGAGCTCTCAGGAAAGTCTTAAATCTTTTTTCTACTCCTATCAGGAGCTTGGTAATAGTCACATTTTTGTTTCAACTTTGCTAACGCTCTAGCGGCTAAACTATTGGAACGAGTTGGGTCAAACATAAAGCGTTGGTTAGATAATTTAAAGAGCTCTCAGGAAAGTCTTCAATCTTTATTCTACTCCTATCAAGGGCTTGGAAATAGTCACATTTTTGTTTCACTTTTATTAATGCTCTAGCGGGTAAACTATTTAAACGAGGTTAGTCAAACATAAAGCATTGGTTAGATAATTTAAAGAGCTCTCAGGAAAGTCTTAAATCTTTCTTCTACTCCTATCAGGGGCTTGGTAATAGTCACATTTCTGTTTCACTTTTGATAACGCTCTGAGGCTAAACTATTTGAATGAGGTGGGTCGAACATAAAGCATTGGTTAGATAATTTAAAGACCTTTCAGAAAAGTCTTCAATCTTTCTTCTACTCCTATCAGGGGCTTGGAAATAGTCACATTTTTGTTTCAACTTTGCTAACGCTCTATCGGCTAAACTATTGGAACGAGTTGGGTCAAACATAAAGCGTTGGTTAGATAATTTAAAGAGCTCTCAGGAAAGTCTTCAATCTTTATTCTACTCCTATCAAGGGCTTGGAAATAGTCACATTTTTGTTTCACTTTTATTAATGCTCTAGCGGGTAAACTATTTAAACGAGGTTAGTCAAACATAAAGCATTGGTTAGATAATTTAAAGAGCTCTCAGGAAAGTCTTAAATCTTTCTTCTACCCCTATCAGGGGCTTGGCAATAGTCACATTTCTGTTTCAACTGTGCTAACGCTCTGAGGCTAAACTATTTGAATGAGGTGGGTCGAACATAAACATTGGTTAGATAATTTAAAGAGCTCTCAAGAAAGTCTTCAATCTTTCTTCTACTCTTATCAGGGGCTTGGTAATAGTCACATTTTTGTTTCAACTTTTCTAACGCTCTAGCGGCTAAACTATTGGAACGAGGTGGGTCAAACATAAAGCGTTGGTTAGATAATTTAAAGAGCTCTTAGGAAAATCTTCACTCTTTCTTCTACTCCTATCAGGGGCTTGGCAATTGTCACATTTTTGTTTCAACTTTGCTAACGCTCTAGCGGGTAAACTATTTAAACGAGCTGAGTCAAACATAAAACATTGGTTAGATAATTTCAAAAGCTCACAGGAAAGTCTTCAATCTTTCTTGTACATCTACCAGGGGCGTGGCAATGGTCACATTTTTGTTTCACTTTTGATAACGCTCTAGCGGGTAAACTATTTGTACGAGGTGAGTTAAACATAAAACATTGGTTAGACAATTTAAAGGGCTTTCAGGAAAGTCCTCAATCTTTCTTCTGCTCTAACCAGGTGTTTGGCAATAGTCACATTTTTGTTTCAACTTTGCTAACGCTATCGTGGCTAAACTATTGAAACGAGGTGGGTCGAACATAAAGCATTGGTTAGATAATTTAAAGAGCTCTCAGGAAAGTCTTCAATCTTTGTTCTACATCTACCAGGGGCAATAGTCTTATTTTTGTTTCAACTTTGCTAACGCTCTGAGGCTAAACTATTGGAACGAGGTGGGTCAAACATAAAGCATTGGTTAGATAATTTAAAGACCTCTTAGGAAAACTTTCCATCTCTCTTCTACTCCTACCAGGCGCTTGGCAATAGTCACATTTTTGTTTCACTTTTGATAACGCTCTAGCCGGTAAACGATTTGAACGAGGTGGGTCAAACATAAAGCATTGGCTAGATAATTTAAAGAGCTCTCAGGAAAGTCTCCAATCTTTCTTCTACTCCTACCAGGTGCTTGGCAATAGTCACATTTTTGTTTCAACTTTGCTAACGCTCTAAGGCTAAACTATTTGAATGAGGTGGGTCGAACATAAAGCATTGGTTAGATAATTTAAACAAATGAGTTGAACTATCACAATATCGATTGCTAAATGTGTATATACAACAAAATCGACTTTATGCCTAAATATAAGACTATCGAATTATGGCTTTTTGTAAACTTCAGTTCTCTAAAGGAGGTTTATTAACTTAAATATTTTAAACCAGTTATCTGAAGCATTTCGATATCGATTGCGAAATGTGTATATACATAAAATCGACTTTATACCTAAATATAAAATTATAGCATTACGGAATTCTTCTAACTGCACTGCCTTTGTACCGTTAAGGCTTTATGTAGACTTCAGTATGCTTAAAAATGTTTATTAACTTAATATGTTAAACTAATGATTTGAAGCATTTCGATATCGATAGCTAAAACTGTATATACAAGAAAATCGACTTTATGCCTAAATATAAGATTACGGAATTCTTCTACATGCACTGTCGTTATGCCGCCATGGCTCTATATCACCTTCATTACGTTAAAGAAGGTTAATTAACTTAAACATGTTAAACTAATGATTTGAAGCATTTCGATATCGATTGCTAAATGTGCATATAAAAGAAAATCGACTTTATACCTAAATATAAGATTACGTAATTCTTCTAAATGCTTTGCCGTTATGCCGTTAAGGCGTTTGTAGACTTCAGTAAGATAAAGAGGGTTAATTAACTTAAATATGTTAAACTAATGATTTGAAGCATTTCGATATCGATTGCTAGATGCGTATATACAACAAAATCGACTTTATACCCAATTATAAGATTACGGAATTCTTCTACATGCACTGTCGTTATGCCGCCATGGCTTTATATCACCTTCATTACGTTAAAGAAGGTTAACTAACTTAAATATGTTAAACTAATGATTTGAAGCATTTCAATATCGATTGCTAAATGTGTATGTACAACAAAATCGACTTTATACCTCAATATAAGATAACGAAATTCATATAAATATACTGCCGTTATGCCGTTATGGCTTTATGTAAACTTTAGTAAGATAAAGAAGGTTTATTAACTTAAATATGCTAAACCAGTTATCTGATGCATTTCGATATCGATTGCTTAATGTGTAAATACACGAAAATCGACTTTATACCTAAATATAAGATTACGGAATTCCTCCAAATGCACTGCCATTATACCGTTATGGCTTTATGTTAACTTCAGTTTGTTAAAGAAGGTTTATTAACTTAAATATGTTAAACCAGGTATTTGAAGCATTTCGATATCGATTGCTTAATGCATATATAAAAGAAAATCGACTTTATACCTAAATATAAGACTACGGAATTCTTCCAAATGTACTGTCGTTATGCCGCCATGGCTTTATATCAACTTCAATACCTTAAAGAAGGTTAATTAACATAAATTTGTTAAACTAATGATTTGAAGCATTTCAAAATCGATAGCTAAATGTGTATGTAAAAAAAAATCGAATTTATACCTAAACATAAGATTACGGAATTCTTCCAAATGTACTGTCGTTATGCCGCCATGTCTTTATGTCACCTTCATTACGTTAAAGAAGCCTAATTAACTTAAATATGTTAAACTAATGATTTGAAGCATTTCGTTATCGAACGCTAAATGTGTATATACAACAAAATCGACTTTATACCTAAATATAAGATTACGGAATTCGTCTGCATGCACTGTCGTTATGCCGCCATGGCTTTATAACACCTTCCTTACGTTAAAGAAGGTTAACTAACTTAAATATGTTAAACGAATGATTTGAAGCATTTCGATATCGATTGCAAAATGTGTATGTACAACAAAATCGACTTTATACCTAAATATTAGATAACTTCAGTAAGATAAAGAAGGTTAATTAATTTAAATATGCTAAACGGGTTATTTGAAGCATTTCGATATCGATTGCAAAATGTGTATATAAAAGAAAATCGAATTTATGCCTAAATTTAAGACTACGGAATTCTTCCAAATGCCTTGCCGTTATGGCTTTATGTCAACTTCAGTTCGCTAAAGGAGGTTTATTAACTTAAATATGTTAAACCAGTTATCTGAAGCATTTCCATATCGATTGCGAAATGTATATATACAAGAAAATCGACTTTATACTTAAATATAAAATTAAAACATTACGGAATTCTTCTAAATGCACTGCCGTTGTACCGTTAAGGCTTTATGTAGACTTCAGTATGCTTAAAAATGTTTATTAACTTAATATGTTAAACTAATGATTTGAAGCATTTCGATATCGATAGCTAAAACTGTATATACAAGAAAATCGACTTTATGCCTAAATATAAGATTACGGAATTCTTCTAAATGCACTGTCGTTATACCGCCATGGTTTTATATCACCTTCATTACGTTAAAGAAGGTTAACGAACTTAAATATGTTAAACGAATGATTTGAAGCATTTCGATATCGATAGCTAAATGTGTATATACAAGAAAATCGACTTTTTACCTAAATATAAGACTACGGAATGCTTCTAAATGCACTGTCGTTATGCCGCCATGGCTTTATATCAACTTCAATAACTTAAAGAAGGTTAATTAACATAAATTTGTTAAACTAATGATTTGAAGCATTTCGATATGGATTGCTGAATGTGTATATACAAGAAAATCGACCTTATACATAAATATAAGATTACGGAATTCTTCTAAATGCACTGTCGTTATACCGCCATGGTTTTATATCACCTTCATTACGTTAAAGAAGGTTAACGAACTTAAATATGTTAAACGAATGATTTGAAGCATTTCGATATCGATAGCTAAATGTGTATATGCAAGAAAATCGACTTTTTACCTAAATATAAGACTACGGAATGCTTCTAAATGCACTGCCGTTATGCCGCCATGGCTTTAAGCCAACTTCCGTTCGTGAAAGAAGGTTTATTAACTTAAATATGTTAAACTAATGATAAATGTGTATATACAACAAAATCGACTTTATACATAAATATACGATAGCGGATTTCTTCTAAATGCACTGTCGTTATGCCGCTATGGCTTTATATCACCTTCATTACGTTAAAGAAGGTTAACGAACTTAAATATGTTAAATAATGATTTGAAATATTTCAATATCGATTGCTAAATGTGTATATACAAGAAAATCGACTTTATACATAAATATAAGATTACGGAGTTCTTCTAAATGCACTGTCGTTATGCCGCCATGGCTTTATATCACCTTCATTACGTTAAAGAAGGTTAACGATCTTAAATATGTTAAACGAATGATTTGAAGCATTTCGGTATCGATAGCTAAAGGCGTATACAAGAAAATCGACTTTTTACCTAAAAATAAGTTTACGGAATTCTTCCAAATGAACTGGTGTTATACCGTTTTGGCTTTATGTAAACTTCGGTAAGATAACAAAGGTTAATTAACTTAAATATGTTAAACTAATGATTTGAAGCATTTAGATATCGAATGCTAAATGTTTATATACAACAAAATCGACTTTATACATAAATATACGATAACGGAATTCTTCTAAATGCACTGCCGTTACGCCGCCATGGCTTTATATCACCTTCATTACGTTTAAGAAGGTTAACTAACTTAAATATGTTAAACTAATGATTAGAAGCATTTCGATATCGATTGCTAAATGTGTATATACAACAAAATCGATTTTATACCTAAATATAAGATTACGAAATTCTTCCAAATGTACTGTCGTTATGCCGCCATGGCTTTATATCGACTTCAATACGTTAAAGAAGGTTAACGATCTTAAATATGTTAAACGAATGATTTGAAGCATTTCGATATCGATTGCTAAATGTGTATATAAAAGAAAATCGACTTTATACCTAAATATAAAATTATAACATTACGGAATTCTTCTAAATACACTGCCGTTATACCGCTAAGGCTTTATGTAGACTTCAGTATGCTAAAAAATGTTTATTAACTTAATATGTTAAACTTATTATTTGAAGCATTTCGATATCGATAGCTAAAACAAAAAAATCGACTTTATACCTAAATATAAGATTACGGAATTCTTCTACATGTACTGTCGTTATGCCGCCATGGCTTTATATCACCTTCATTACGTTAAAGAAGGTTAACTAACATAAATATGTTAAACTAATGATTTGAATATTTTCGAAATCGATTGCTAAATGCGTAAATACAAGAAAATCGACTATATACCTAAATATAAGATTACTGAATTCTTCTACATGCACTGTCGTTATGCCGCCATGGCTCTATATCACCTTCATTACGTTAAAGAAGGTTAATTAACTTAAACATGTTAAACTAATGATTTGAAGCATTTCGATATCGATAGCTAAATGTGTATATAAAAGAAAATCGACTTTATACCTAAATATAAGATTACGTAATTCTTCTAAATGCTTTGCCGTTATGCCGTTAAGGCGTTTGTAGACTTCAGTAAGATAAAGAGGGTTAATTAACTTAAATATGTTAAACTAATGATTTGAAGCATTTCGATATCGATTGCTAGATGCGTATATACAACAAAATCGACTTTATACCCAATTATAAGATTACGGAATTCTTCTACATGCACTGTCGTTATGCCGCCATGGCTTTATATCACCTTTATTACGTTAAAGAAGGTTAACGAACTTAAATATGTTAAACGAATGATTTGAAGCATTTCGATATCGATAGCTAAATGTGTATATACAAGAAAATCGACTTTTTACCTGAATATAAGACTACGGAATTCTTCTAAATGCACTGCCGTTATGCCGCCATGGCTTTAAGCCAACTTCCGT
>JAPZAG010001681.1:0-27655 GCA_027475135.1 Bactrocera correcta | reverse complement strand
TTTATTAATTTTAATATTTAATAATGTTTTGAAGATTTCGATAGCGATTACTAAATGTGTATATACAAGAAAGTCGACTTTATACCTAAATATAAGATAACGGAATACTTCTAAATGCACTGCCGTTATGCGGCCATGATTTTATGCCAACTTCAGTTCTTCGAAGAAATTTATTAACTTAAATATATTAATTTAATGAGTTGAAGCATTTCGATATCGATTGCTTAATGTGTATATACAAGAAAATCGAATTTATACCCAAATATAAGATAACGGAATTCTTCTAAATGCACTGCCGTTATGCCGTTAAGGCTTTATGTAGACTTCAGTAAGATAGAGGGGAATAATTAACCTTAATATGTTAAACTTATGATTTGAAGCATTTCGGTATCGATTGCTAAATATGTAAATACAAGAAAATCGACTTTGTAACTAAATATAAGATTACGGAATTCTTTTAAATGCACTGCAGTTATACCGTTAAGGCTTTATGTAGACTTCTGTGCGTTAAAGGTTTATTAACTTAAACATGTTAAACTAATGATTTGAAGCATTTCGATATCAATTGCTAAATGTGTATATACAAGAAAATCGACTTTGTACCCAAATATAAGATAACCGAATTCTTCTAATTGCACTGCCGATATGCCGCCATGGCTTTAAGCCAAGTTTAGATGGTTGAAGAAGGTTTATTAACTTAAATATGTTAAACTAATGAAATGAAGCATCTCGATATCGATTGCTAAATGTGTATATACAACAAAATCGAATTTATACCTAAACATAAGATTACGGAATTCTTCTACATGCACTACCGTTATGCCGCCGTGGCTTTATCTTAACTTCAGTGCGTTAAAGAAGCTTTATTAACTTAAATATTTTAAAATAATGATTTGAAGTATTTCGATATCGATTGCTAAATGAGTATATACAAGAAAATCGACTTTATACCTAATTATAAGGTTACGTAATTCTTCTAAATTCACTGCCGTTATGCCGTTAAGGATTTATGTAGACTTCAGTAAGATAAAGAGGGTTGATTAACTTAAATATGTTAAACTAATGACTTGAAGCATTTCGATAACGATTGATAAATGTGTATAAACAAGAAAACCGGTTTTATACCTAGACATAAGATTGCGGAATTCTTCTACATGCACTGGCGTTATGCCGTCATGGATTTATGTCACCTTCGGTAGGTTAAAAAAGGTAATTTAACTTAAATATGTTAAACTAATGATTTGAAGCATTTCGATATCGATTGCTAAATGTGCTAGTACAAGAAACCTGGCTTCATACCTAAACATAGGATAACGGAATTCTTCCAAATGCACTGCCGCTATTCCGCCATGGCTTTATGACAACTTCAGTGCGTTATGTTAAATATGTTAAACTATTGAATTGAAGCATTTCGATATCGATTGCTAAATATGTAAATACAAGAAAATCGACTTTATACCTAAATATAAGGTTAAGAAATTCTTCTAAATTCACTGGCGTCATACCGTTAAGGCTTTATGTAAACTTCAGTACGATAAAGTACGCTTATTAACTTAGATATGTTAAACTAATGACTTGAAGCATTTCGATATCGATTGCTTTATGCATATATACAAGAAAATCGACTTTATACCTAAATATAAGACTACGGAATTCTTCCAAATGTACTGTCGTTATGCCGCCATGGCTTTAAGTCAACTTCAATACGTTAAAGAAGGTTAATTAACTTAAATATGTTAAACTAATGATTTGAAGCATTTCGTTATCGATTGCTAAATGTGTATGTACAAAAAAATCGACTTTATACCTAAACATAAGATAACGGTATTCTTCTACATGCACTGCCGTTATGCCGATAAGGCTTTATGTAGACTTCAGGAAGATAAAAGGGTGAATTAACTTAGATATGTTAAACTAATGATTTGAAGCATTTCAATATCGATTGCTTAATGCATATATACAAGAAAATCGACTCTATACCTAAATATAAGACTAAGGAATTCTTCCAAATGTACTGTCGTTATGCCGCCATGGCTTTATGTCAACCTCAATACGTTAAAGAAGGTTAATTAACTTAAATATGTTAAACTTATGATTTGTAGCATTTCGATATCGATTGCTAAATGAGTAAATACAAGAACTCGACTTTATACCTAATTATAAGGTTACGTAATTCTTCTAAATTCACTGCCGTTATGCCGTTAAGGATTTATGTAGACTTCAGTAAGATAAAGAGGGTTGATTAACTTAAATATGTTAAACTAATGATTTAAAGCATTTCGATATCGATTGATAAATGTGTATAAACAAGAAAACCGGTTTTATACCAAGATATAAGATTACGGAATTCTTCTACATGCACTGCCGTTATGCCGTCATGGATTTATGTCACCTTCGGTAGGTTAAAAAAGGTAATTTAACTTAAATATGTTAAACTAATGAGTTGAAGCATTTCGATATCGATTGCTAAATGTGCTAGTACAAGAAACCTGACTTTATACCTAAGCATAGGATAACGGAATTCTTCCAAATGCACTGCCGCTATTCCGCCATGGCTTTATGTCAACTTCAGTTCGTTAAAGTAGGTTTGTTAACTTAAATATGTTAAACTAATGATTTGAAGCACTTCGATATCGATTGCTAAATGTGTATATACAAGAAAATCGACTTTATACCTAAATATAAAATTACGGAATTCTTCTACATGCACTGCCGTTATGCCGCCATGGCTTTATGACAACTTCAGTGCGTTATGTTAAATATGTTAAACTATTGAATTGAAGCATTTCGATATCGATTGCTAAATATGTAAATACAAGAAAATCGACTTTATACCTAAATATAAGATTACGGAATTCTTCTACATGCACTGCCGTTATGCCGCCATGGCTTTATGACAACTTCAGTGCGTTAAAGAAGGTTTATTAACTTAAATATGTTAAACTAATGAATTGAAGAATCTCTATATCGATTGCTAATTGTGTATATACAAGAAAATCGACTTTATACCTAAATATAAGATTACGGAATTTTTCTACATGCACTGCCGTTATGCCGCCCTGGCTTAATGTTAACTTCAGTGCGTTAAAGAAGCTTTATTAACTTAAATATGTTAAACTAATGATTTGAAGCATTTCGATATCGATTGCTTAATGCATATATACAAGAAAATCGACTTTATACCTAAATATAAGATTACGTAATTCTTCTACATGCACTGCCGTTACGCCGCCATGGCTTTATGACAACTTCAGTGCGTTGAAAAAGGGTTTATTAATTTAAATATGTGAAACTAATGATTTGAAGCATTTCGATATCGATTGCTAAATGTGTATATACAAGAAAATCGACTTTATCCATAAATATAACATTACGTAATTCTTCTAAATGCATTGCCGTTATACCGTTAAGACTTTATGTAGACTTCAATAATATAAAGAGGGTTAATTAACTTAAATATGTTAAACTAATGATTTGAAGCATTTCGATATCGATTGCTAAATGCATATATACAAGAAAATCGATTTTATACCTAAATATAAGGTTACGGAATTCTTCCAAATTACTGTCGTTATGCCGCCATGGCTTTATATCACCTTCAATACGTTAAAGATGGTTAATTAACTTAAATATGTTTAACTAATGATTTGAAGCATTTCGATATCGATTGCTAAATATGTAAATACAAGGAAATCGACTTTATACCTTAATATAAGTTTACGGAATTCTTCTAAATGCACTGCAGTTATACCGTTAAGGCTTTATGTAGACTTCAGTGTGTTAAAGAAGGTTTATTATAAATAACTTGAAAATGTAAAACTAATGATTTGGAGCACTTCGATATCGATTGCTAAATGTGTATATACAAGAAAATCGACTTTACATATACCTAAATATAAGATTACGGAATTCTTCCAAATGTACTGTCGATATGCCGCCATGGTTTGTATCAACTACAATACGTTAAAAAAGGTTAATTATTTTAAATATGTTAAACTAATGGTTTGAAGCATTTCTATATTGACTGCTAAATGTGAAAATAGAACAAAATCGACTTTATACCTAAATATAAAATTATAACATTACGGATTTCTTCTAAATACACTGCCGTTATACCGTTAAGGCTTTATATAGACCTCATTAAGCCAAAAAATTTTTATTAACTTAATATGTTAAACTAATGATTTGAAGCATTTCGATATCGGTTGCTAAATGTGTATATACAAGAAAATCGACTTTATACCAGAATGTAAGATTACGGAATTCTTCTACATGCACTGCCGTTATGCCGACATGGCTTTATATCAACTTCAATATGTTAAAGAAGGTTAACTAACTTAAATATGTTAAACTAATGATTTGAAACATTTCGATATCGCTTGCTAAATGTGTATATACAAGAAAATCGAATTTATACCTAAATATAAGATAACGGAATTCTTCTAAACGCACTGCCGTTATGGCTTTATGTAGACTTCAGTAAGATAGAGGGGAATAATTAACTTAAATATGTTAAACTTATGATTTGAAGCATTTCGATTTCGATTGCTAAATATGTAAATACAAGAAAATCGACTTTGTACCTAAATATAAGATTAGGGAATTCTTTTAAATGCACTGCAGTTATACCGTTAGGGCTTTATGTAAACTTCAGTGCGTTAGAGAAAGTTTATTATAAATAACTTAAAAATGTAAAACTTATGATTTGAAGCATTTCGATATCGATTGCTAAATAAGTAAATACAAGAAAATCGACTTTATACCTTAATATAAGATTACGAAATTCTTTTAAATGCACTGCAGTTGTACCGTTAAGGCTTTATGTAGACTTCAGTGCGTTAAAGAAGGTTTATTAACTTTAATATGTTAAGCTAATGTTTTGAAGTATTTCGATAGCGATTACTAAATGTGTATATACAAGAAAGTCGACTTTATACCTAAATATAAGATAACGGAATACTTCTAAATGCACTGCCGTTATGCGGCCATGATTTTATGCCAACTTCAGTTCTTCGAAGAAAATTTATTAACTTAAATATATTAATTTAATGAGTTGAAGCATTTCGATATCGATTGCTTAATGTGTATATACAAGAAAATCGAATTTATACCCAAATATAAGATAACGGAATTCTTCTAAATGCACTGCCGTTATGCCGTTAAGGCTTTATGTAGACTTCAGTAAGATAGAGGGGAATAATTAACCTTAATATGTTAAACTTATGATTTGAAGCATTTCGGTATCGATTGCTAAATATGTAAATACAAGAAAATCGACTTTGTAACTAAATATAAGATTACGGAATTCTTTTAAATGCACTGCAGTTATACCGTTAAGGCTTTATGTAGACTTCTGTGCGTTAAAGGTTTATTAACTTAAACATGTTAAACTAATGATTTGAAGCATTTCGATATCAATTGCTAAATGTGTATATACAAGAAAATCGACTTTGTACCCAAATATAAGATAACCGAATTCTTCTAATTGCACTGCCGATATGCCGCCATGGCTTTAAGCCAAGTTTAGATGGTTGAAGAAGGTTTATTAACTTAAATATGTTAAACTAATGAAATGAAGCATCTCGATATCGATTGCTAAATGTGTATATACAACAAAATCGAATTTATACCTAAACATAAGATTACGGAATTCTTCTACATGCACTACCGTTATGCCGCCGTGGCTTTATCTTAACTTCAGTGCGTTAAAGAAGCTTTATTAACTTAAATATTTTAAAATAATGATTTGAAGTATTTCGATATCGATTGCTAAATGAGTATATACAAGAAAATCGACTTTATACCTAATTATAAGGTTACGTAATTCTTCTAAATTCACTGCCGTTATGCCGTTAAGGATTTATGTAGACTTCAGTAAGATAAAGAGGGTTGATTAACTTAAATATGTTAAACTAATGACTTGAAGCATTTCGATAACGATTGATAAATGTGTATAAACAAGAAAACCGGTTTTATACCTAGACATAAGATTGCGGAATTCTTCTACATGCACTGGCGTTATGCCGTCATGGATTTATGTCACCTTCGGTAGGTTAAAAAAGGTAATTTAACTTAAATATGTTAAACTAATGATTTGAAGCATTTCGATATCGATTGCTAAATGTGCTAGTACAAGAAACCTGGCTTCATACCTAAACATAGGATAACGGAATTCTTCCAAATGCACTGCCGCTATTCCGCCATGGCTTTATGACAACTTCAGTGCGTTATGTTAAATATGTTAAACTATTGAATTGAAGCATTTCGATATCGATTGCTAAATATGTAAATACAAGAAAATCGACTTTATACCTAAATATAAGGTTAAGAAATTCTTCTAAATTCACTGGCGTCATACCGTTAAGGCTTTATGTAAACTTCAGTACGATAAAGTACGCTTATTAACTTAGATATGTTAAACTAATGACTTGAAGCATTTCGATATCGATTGCTTTATGCATATATACAAGAAAATCGACTTTATACCTAAATATAAGACTACGGAATTCTTCCAAATGTACTGTCGTTATGCCGCCATGGCTTTAAGTCAACTTCAATACGTTAAAGAAGGTTAATTAACTTAAATATGTTAAACTAATGATTTGAAGCATTTCGTTATCGATTGCTAAATGTGTATGTACAAAAAAACCGACTTTATACCTAAACATAAGATAACGGTATTCTTCTACATGCACTGCCGTTATGCCGATAAGGCTTTATGTAGACTTCAGGAAGATAAAAGGGTGAATTAACTTAGATATGTTAAACTAATGATTTGAAGCATTTCAATATCGATTGCTTAATGCATATATACAAGAAAATCGACTCTATACCTAAATATAAGACTAAGGAATTCTTCCAAATGTACTGTCGTTATGCCGCCATGGCTTTATGTCAACCTCAATACGTTAAAGAAGGTTAATTAACTTAAATATGTTAAACTTATGATTTGTAGCATTTCGATATCGATTGCTAAATGAGTAAATACAAGAACTCGACTTTATACCTAATTATAAGGTTACGTAATTCTTCTAAATTCACTGCCGTTATGCCGTTAAGGATTTATGTAGACTTCAGTAAGATAAAGAGGGTTGATTAACTTAAATATGTTAAACTAATGATTTAAAGCATTTCGATATCGATTGATAAATGTGTATAAACAAGAAAACCGGTTTTATACCAAGATATAAGATTACGGAATTCTTCTACATGCACTGCCGTTATGCCGTCATGGATTTATGTCACCTTCGGTAGGTTAAAAAAGGTAATTTAACTTAAATATGTTAAACTAATGAGTTGAAGCATTTCGATATCGATTGCTAAATGTGCTAGTACAAGAAACCTGACTTTATACCTAAGCATAGGATAACGGAATTCTTCCAAATGCACTGCCGCTATTCCGCCATGGCTTTATGTCAACTTCAGTTCGTTAAAGTAGGTTTGTTAACTTAAATATGTTAAACTAATGATTTGAAGCACTTCGATATCGATTGCTAAATGTGTATATACAAGAAAATCGACTTTATACCTAAATATAAAATTACGGAATTCTTCTACATGCACTGCCGTTATGCCGCCATGGCTTTATGACAACTTCAGTGCGTTATGTTAAATATGTTAAACTATTGAATTGAAGCATTTCGATATCGATTGCTAAATATGTAAATACAAGAAAATCGACTTTATACCTAAATATAAGATTACGGAATTCTTCTACATGCACTGCCGTTATGCCGCCATGGCTTTATGACAACTTCAGTGCGTTAAAGAAGGTTTATTAACTTAAATATGTTAAACTAATGAATTGAAGAATCTCTATATCGATTGCTAATTGTGTATATACAAGAAAATCGACTTTATACCTAAATATAAGATTACGGAATTTTTCTACATGCACTGCCGTTATGCCGCCCTGGCTTAATGTTAACTTCAGTGCGTTAAAGAAGCTTTATTAACTTAAATATGTTAAACTAATGATTTGAAGCATTTCGATATCGATTGCTTAATGCATATATACAAGAAAATCGACTTTATACCTAAATATAAGATTACGTAATTCTTCTACATGCACTGCCGTTACGCCGCCATGGCTTTATGACAACTTCAGTGCGTTGAAGAAGGTTTATTAATTTAAATATGTGAAACTAATGATTTGAAGCATTTCGATATCGATTGCTAAATGTGTATATACAAGAAAATCGACTTTATCCATAAATATAACATTACGTAATTCTTCTAAATGCATTGCCGTTATACCGTTAAGACTTTATGTAGACTTCAATAATATAAAGAGGGTTAATTAACTTAAATATGTTAAACTAATGATTTGAAGCATTTCGATATCGATTGCTAAATGCATATATACAAGAAAATCGATTTTATACCTAAATATAAGGTTACGGAATTCTTCCAAATTACTGTCGTTATGCCGCCATGGCTTTATATCACCTTCAATACGTTAAAGATGGTTAATTAACTAAAATATGTTAAACTAATGATTTGGAGCATTTCGATATCGATTGCTAAATATGTAAATACAAGAAAATCGACTTTTTAATTTAATATAAGATTACGGAATTCTTCTAAACGCACTGCAGTTATACTGTTAAAGCTTTATGTAGACTTCAGTAGGTTAAAGAAAGTTTATTATAAATAACTTGAAAATGTAAAACTAATGATTTGAAGCATTTCGATATCGATTGCTAAATGTGTATATACAAGAAAATCGACTTTACATATACCTAAATATAAGATTACGGAATTCTTCCAAATGTACTGTCGTTATGCCGCCATGGTTTGTATTAACTACAATACGTTAAAGAAGGTTAATTATTTTAAATGTGTTAAACTAATGGTTTGAAGCATTTCGATATCGACTGCTAAATGTGTAAATACAACAAAATCGACTTTATACCTAAATATAAAATTATAACATTACGGATTTCTTCTAAATGCACTGCCGTTATACCGTTAAGGCTTTATGTAGACCTCATTAAGCTAAAAAATGTTTATTAACTTAAATATGTTAAACAAATGATTTGAAGCATTTCGATATCGAAAGCTAAATGTGTATATACAAGAAAATCGACTTTATACCTGAATATAAGATTACGGAATTCTTCTACATGCACTGCCGTTATGCCGCCATGGCTTTATGTTAATTTCAGTGCGTTAAAGAAGCTTTATTAACTTAAATATGTTAAACTAATGATTTGAAACATTTCGATATCGCTTGCTAAATGTGTATATATAAGAAAATCGAGTTTATGCCTAAATATAAGATAACGGAATTCGTCTAAACGCACTGCCGTTATGCCCTTAAGGCTTTATGTAGACTTCAGTAAGATAGAGGGGAATAATTAACTTAAATATGTTAAACTTATGATTTGAAGCATTTCGATATCGATTGCTAAATGCGTAAATACAATAAAATCGACTTTGTACCTAAATATTAGATTACGGAATTCTTTAAATGCACTGCAGTTATACCGTTAAGGCTTTATGTTAACTTCAGTGCGTTAAAGAAGGTTTTTTATAAAAAACTTGAAAATGTAAAACTAATGATTTGAAGCATTTCGATATCGATTGCTAAATGTGTATATACAAGAAAATCGATTTTATACCTAAATATAAGATTACGGAATTCTTCTAAATGCACTGCCGATCTACCGTAATGGTTTTATGTAAACTTCAGGTGGTTAAAGAAGGTTTATTAACTTAAATATATGAAACTAATGATTTGAAGCATTTCGATATCGATATCTAAATGTGTATATAAAAGAAAATCGACTTTATACATAAATATAACATTACGTAATTCTTCTAAATACATTGCCGTTATACCGTTAAGGCTTTATGTAGACTTCAGTAAGATAAAGAGGGTTAATTAACTTAAATATGTTAAACTAATGATTTGAAGCATTTCGGTATCGATTTCTGAATGTGTATATACAAGAAAATCGATTTTATACCTAAATATAAGATTACGGAATTCATCCAAATTACTGTCGTTATGCCGCCATGGCTTTATATCACCTTCAATACGTTAAAGATGGTTAATTAACTTAAATATGTTAAACTAATGATTTGAAGCATTTCGATATCGATTGCTTAATATGTAAATACAAGAAAATCGACTTCATACATAAATATAAGATTACGGAATTCATTGAAATACACTGCCGTTATGGCTTTATATAAACTTCAGTACGTTAAAAAAGGTTATTTAACTTAAATATGTTAAAGTGATTATTTGAAGCATCTCGATATCGATTCCCAAATGTGTAAATACATAAAAATAGACTTTAACCTAAATATAATATTACGGAATTCTTCTACGTGCACTGCCGTTATGCCGCCATGGCTTTATGTCAACTTCAGTTCGTTAAAGAGGGTTTATTAACTTTAATATGTTAAACTAATGATTTGAAGCATTTTGATATCGATTGCTAAATGAGTAAATACAAGAAATCGACTTTATACCTAAATATGAGATTACGTAGTTCTTCTAAATGCACTGCCGTTATGCCGTTAAGGCTTTATATAGACTTCCGTGAGTTAAAGAAGGTTAATTAACTTAAATATGTTAAACTAATAATTTGAAGCGTTTCGATTTCGATTGCTAAATGCATATATACAAGAAAATCGACTTTATACCTAAATATAAGACTACGGAATTCTTCCAAATGTACTGTCGTTATGCCGCCATGGCTTTATGTCAACCTCAATACGTTAAAGAAGGTTAATTAACTTTAATATGTTAAACTAATGATTTGAAGCATTTTGATATCAATTGCTAAATGAGTAAATACAAGAAATCGACTTTATACCTAAATATAAGATTACGTAGTTCTTCTATATGTACTGCCGTTATGCCGATAAGGCTTTATGTAGACTTCAGGAAGATAAAAGGGCGAATTAACTTAGATATGTTAAACTAATGATTTTAAGCATTTCAATATCGATTGCTTAATGCATATATACAAGAAAATCGACTTTATACCTAAATATAAGACTACGGAATTCTTCCAAATGTACTGTCGTTATGCCGCCATGGCTTTATGTCAACCTCAATACGTTAAAGAAGGTTAATTAACTTAAATATGCTAAACTACTGATTTGAAGCATTTCGATATCGATTGCTTAATGTGTATATACAAGAAAATCGACTTTATACCTAAACATAAGATAACAGAATTCTTCTAAATGCACTGCCGTTATGCCACCATGGCTTTATGTAAACTTCAGTTCGTTAAAAAAGTTTTATTAACTTAAATATGTTAAACTTATGATTTGAAGCATTTCGATATTAATTGCTAAATGTGTGTATACAACAAAATCGACTTTATACCTAAATATAAGAATACGGAATTCTTCTAAATGCACTGCCGTCATGCCGATAAGGCTTTATGTATACGCCAGTAAGACAAAGTAGGCTAAATAACTTAAATACATATGTTAAACTAGTTATTTGAAACATTTCGATATCGATTGCTAAATGTGTATATACAAGAAAATCGACTTTATACCTAAATATAAGATAACGGAATTCTAAATGCACTGCCGTTCTGCCGTAATGGCTTTAGTAAGATTAAGAAGGTTAATTTACCTAAATATGTTAAACTAATGATTTGAAGCATTTCGATATCGATTGCTAAATGTGTATATACAAGAAAATCGATTTTATACCTAAATATAAGATAACGGAATTCTTCTAAATGCACTGCCGTTCTACCGTAATGGTTTTATGTAAACTTCAGTTCGTTAAAGAAGGTTTATTAACTTAAATATGTGAAACTAATGATTTGAAGCATTTCGATATCGACATCTAAATGTGTATATACAAGAAAATCGAATTTATACCTAAATATAACATTACGTAATTCTTCTAAATGCATTGCCGTTATACCGTTAAGGCTTTATGTAGACTTCAGTAAGATAGAGGGGAATAATTAACTTAAATATGTTAAACTTATGATTTGAAGCATTTAGATATCGATTGCTAAATGCGTAAATACAATAAAATCGACTTTGTACCTAAATATTAGATTACGGAATTCTTCTAAATGCACTGCCGATCTACCGTAATGGTTTTATGTAAACTTCAGGTGGTTAAAGAAGTTTTATTAACTTAAATATGTTAAACTAATGATTTGAAGCATTTCGATATCGATATCTAAATGTGTATATAAAAGAAAATCGACTTTATACATAAATATAACATTACGTAATTCTTCTAAATACATTGCCGTTATACCGTTAAGGCTTTATGTAGACTTCAGTAAGATAAAGGGGGTTAATTAACTTAAATATGTTAAACTAATGATTTGAAGCATTTCGGTATCGATTTCTGAATGTGTATATACAAGAAAATCGACTTTATACCTAAATATAAGACTACGGAATTCTTCCAAATGTACTGTCGTTATGCCGCCATGGCTTTATGTCAACCTCAATACGTTAAAGAAGGTTAATTAACTTTAATATGTTAAACTAATGATTTGAAGCATTTTGATATCAATTGCTAAATGAGTAAATACAAGAAATCGACTTTATACCTAAATATAAGATTACGTAGTTCTTCTATATGCACTGCCGTTATGCCGATAAGGCTTTATGTAGACTTCAGAAAGATAAAAGGGTGAATTAACTTAGATATGTTAAACTAATGATTTGAAGCATTTCGGTATCGATTTCTGAATGTGTATATACAAGAAAATCGACTTTATACCTAAACATAAGATAACAGAATTCTTCTAAATGCACTGCCGTTATGCCACCATGGCTTTATGTAAACTTCAGTTCGTTAAAAAAGTTTTATTAATTTAAATATGTTAAACTAATGATTTGAAGCATTTCGATATTAATTGCTTAATGTGTGTATACAACAAAATCGACTTTATACATAAATATAACATTACGTAATTCTTCTAAATACATTGCCGTTATACCGTTAAGGCTTTATGTAGACTTCAGTAAGATAAAGAGGGTTAATTAACTTAAATATGTTAAACTAATGATTTGAAGCATTTCGGTATCGGTTTCTGAATGTGTATATACAAGAAAATCGACTTTATACCTAAATATAAGACTACGGAATTCTTCCAAATGTACTGTCGTTATGCCGCCATGGCTTTATGTCAACCTCAATACGTTAAAGAAGGTTAATTAACTTTAATATGTTAAACTAATGATTTGAAGCATTTTGATATCAATTGCTAAATGAGTAAATACAAGAAATCGACTTTATACCTAAATATAAGATTACGTAGTTCTTCTATATGCACTGCCGTTATGCCGATAAGGCTTTATGTAGACTTCAGGAAGATAAAAGGGTGAATTAACTTAGATATGTTAAACTAATGATTTCAAGCATTTCGGTATCGATTTCTGAATGTGTATATACAAGAAAATCGACTTTATACCTAAACATAAGATAACAGAATTCTTCTAAATGCACTGCCGTTATGCCACCATGGTTTTATGTAAACTTCAGTTCGTTTAAAAAGTTTTATTAACTTAAATATGTTAAACTAATGATTTGAAGCATTTCGATATTAATTGCTAATTGTGTGTATACAACAAAATCGACTTTATACCTAAATATAAGAATACGGAATTCTTCTAAATGCACTGCCGTCATGCCGATAAGGCTTTATGTATACGCCAGTAAGACAAAGTAGGCTAAATAACTTAAATACATATGTTAAACCAGTTATTTGAAGCATTTCGATATCGATTGCTAAATGTGTATATACAAAAAAAGCGATTTTATACCTAAATGTAAGATAACGGAATTCTAAATGCACTGCCGTTCTGCCGTAATGGCTTTAGTAAGATTAAGAAGGTTAATTTACCTAAATATGTTAAACTAATGATTTGAAGCATTTCGATATCGATTGCTAAATGTGTATATACAAGAAAATCGATTTTATACCTAAATATAAGATAACGGAAATCTTCTAAATGCACTGCCGTTCTACCGTAATGGTTTTATGTAAACTTCAGTTCGTTAAAGAAGGTTTATTAACTTAAATATGTGAAACTAATGATTTGAAGCATTTCGATATCGATTGCTAAATGTGTATATACAAGAATATCGACATTATCCATAAATATAACATTACGTAATTCTTCTAAATGCATTGCCGTTATACCGTTAAGGCTTTATGTAGACTTCAGTAATATAAAGAGGGTTAATTAACTTAAATATGTTAAACTAATGATTTGAAGCATTTCGATATCGATTGCTAAATATGTAAATGCAAGAAAATCGACTTTATACCTTAATATAAGATTACGGAATTCTTCTAAATGCACTGCAGTTATACCGTTAAAACTTTATGTAGACTTCAGTGCGTTAAAGAAGGTTTATTAACTTAAATATGTTAAACTAATGATTTGAAGCATTTCGATATAGATAGCTAAATGTGTATATACAAGAAAATCGACTTTATACCTAAATATAAAATAACGGAATTTTTCTACATACACTGCCGTTATGCCATCATGGCTATATGCAAACTTCTGATCACTAAAGAAGGTATATTAACTTAAATATGCTAAACTAATGAGTTGAACCATCTCGATATCGATTGCTAAATGTGTATATACGAAGAATCGACTTTATTCCTAAATATAAGATTACGGAATTCACTCAAATATACTACCGTTATGCCGTTATGGCTTTATTTAAACTTCAGTAAAATAAAGAATTTAATTAACCTAAATATGCTAAACCAGTTATTTGAAGATTTTCGATATCGATTGCTAAATGTGTAAATCCAAGAAAAGCGACAACATACCTAAATATAAGATTATGGAATTCTTCTACATGCACTGCCGTTATGGCGCCATGGCTTTATGTTAACTTCAGGCGTTAAAGAAGCTTTATTAACTTAAATATGTTAAACTAATGATTTAAAGCATTTCGATATCGATTGCTAAATGAGTATATACAAGAAAATCGAATTCATACCTAAATATAAGATTCCGTAATTCTTCTAAATGCACTGCCGTTATGCCGTTATGGCTTTATATTATTTTCAGTTCGTTAAAGAAGGTTTATTAACTTAAATGTGTTAAGGCAGTTATTTGAAGCATTTCGATATCGAAAGCTTAATGCATATATACAAGAAAATCGACTTTATACCTAAATATAAGACTACGGAATTCTTCCAAATGTACTGTCGTTATGCCGCCATGGCCCTTTATCAACTTCAATACGTTAAAGAAGGTTAATTAACTTAAATATGTTAAACTAATGATTTGAAGCATTTCGATATCGATTGCTAAATGCGTATGTACAAGAAAATCGAATTAATACCTTAATATAAGATTACGGAATTCTTTCAAATATACTGTCTTTATGCCGCCATGGCTTTGTATCAACTTCAATACGTTAAAGAAGGTTAATTATTTTAAATATGTTAAACTAATGGTTTGAAGCATTTTGATATCGATTGCTAAATGAATATATACAAGAAAGTCGAATTTATACCTAAATATAAGATAACGGAATTCTTCTAAATGCAGTGCTGTTATACCGTTAAGGCTTTATGTAGACTTCAGTAAGTTAAAGAAGGTTTATTAACTTAAATTTGTTAAACTAATGATTTGAAGCATTTCGATATCGATTGCTAAATGTGTATATACAAGAAAATCGACTTTATACCTAAATATAAGATTACGGAATTCTTCCAAATGTACTGTCGTTATGCGCCATGGCTTTGTATCAACTGCAGTTCGTTAAAGAAGGTTTAGTAACTTAAATATATTAAACCAGTTATTTGAAGCATTTCGATATCGAATGCTAAATGTGTAAATACAAGAAAATCGACTTTATACCTACATATACGATTACGGAATTCTTCCAAATGTACTGTCGTTATGCCGCCATGGCTTTGTATCAACTGCAGTTCGTTAAAGAAGGTTTATTAACTTAAATATGTTAAACTAATGATTTGAAGCATTTCGATATCGATTACTAAATGTGTATATACAAAAACATCGACTTTATACCTACATAAACGATTACGGAATTCTTCCAAATTACTGTCGTTACGCCGCCATGGCTTCATTTCACCTTCAATAAGTTAAGGATGGTTAATTAACTAAAATATGTTAAACTAATGATTTGGAGCATTTCGATATCGATCGCTAAATATGTAAATACAAGAAAATCGACTTTATACCTAAATATAAAATTATAACATTACGGATTTCTTCTAAATGCACTGCCGTTATACCGTTAAGGCTTTATGTAGACCTCATTAAGCTAAAAAATGTTTATTAACTTAATATGTTAAACTAATGATTTGAAGCATTTTCGATATCGATAGCTAAATGTGCATATACAAGAAAATCGACATTATACCTGAATATAAGATTACGGAATTCTTCTACATGCACTGCCGTTATGCCGCCATGGCTTTATGTTAACTTCAGTGCGTTAAAGAAGCTTTGTTAACTTAAATATGTTAAACTAATGATTTGAAACATTTCGATATCGCTTGCTAAATGTGTATATACAAGAAAATCGAGTTTATGCCTAAATATAACATAACGGAATTCTTTTAAACGCACTGCATTATGCCCTTAAGGCTTTATGTAGACTTCAGTAAGATAGAGGGGAATAATTAACTTAAATATGTTAAACTTATGATTTGAAGCATTTCGATATCGATTGCTAAATGTGTATATACAAGAAAATCGAATTTATACCTAAATATAAGATAACGGATTCTTCTAAATCCACTTGCCGTTATGCCGTTAAGGCTTTATGTAGACTTCAGTGAGTTAAAGAAGGTTTATTAACTTAAATATGTTAAACTAATGATTTGAAGCATTTCGATATCGATTGCTAAATGTGTATATACAAGAAAATCGACTTTATACCTAAATATAAGATTACGGAATTCTTCCAAATGTACTGTCGTTATGCCGCCATGGCTTTATGTCAACTTCAATTCGTTAAAGAAGTTTAATTAACTTAAAAAAGTTAAACTAATAATTTGAAGCATTTTGATATCGCTTGCTAAATGAGTATATACAAGAAAGTCGAATTTATACCTAAATATAAGATAACGGAACTCTTCAAAATGCACTGCCGTTATGCCGTTAAGGCTTTATATAGACTTCAGTGCGTTAAAGAAGGTTTATTATCTTAAATATGTTAAACTAATGATTTGAAGCATTTCGATATCGATTGCTAAATGAGTATATACAAGAAAATCGACTTTATACCTAAATAAAAGATAACGGAATTCTTCTATATGCACTGCCGTTATGCCGTTAAGGCTTTTGTAGACTTCAGTATGAAAAAGAGGGTTAATTAACTTAAATATGTTAAACTAATATTTTGAAGCATTTCGATATCGATTGCTAAATGAGTATATACAAGAAAATCGACTTTATACCTAAATATAAGATTATGGAATTCTTCTAAACTGCACTGCCGCTATGCCGCTATGGCTTCATGTCACTTTCGGTAGATTAAAGAAGGTATTTTAACTAAAATATGTTAAAACTAATGATTTGAAGCATTTCGATATCGATTGCTAAATGTGCTAGTACAAGAAACTTGACTTTAATCCTAAACATAGGATAACGGAATTCTTCCAAATGCACTGCCGTTAATCCGCCATGGCTTTATGTCAACTTCAGTTCTTAAAGAAGGTTTGATAACTTAAATATGTTAAACTAATGATTTGAAGCATTTCGATATCGATTTCTAAATACATATATACAAGAAAATCGACTTTATACCTAAATATAAGATTACCGAATTCTTCCAAATTACTGTCGTTATGCCGCCATGGCTTTATTTCAGCTTCAATACGTTTAAGATGGTTAATTAACTTAAATATGTTAAACTCATGATTTGAAGCATTTCGATATCGATTGCTAAATATGTAAATACAAGAAAATCGAATTTATACCTTAACATAAGATTACGGAATTCTTCTAAATGCACCGCAGTTATACCGTTAAGGCTTTATGTTTACTTCAGTGCGTTAAAGAAGGTTTATTAAAATAACTTGAAAATGTAAAACTAATGATTTGAAGCATTTCGATATCGATTGCTAAATGTGTATATACAAGAAAATCGACTTTACATATACCTAAATATAAGATTACGGAATTCTTTCAAATGTACTGTCGTTATGCCGTTAAGGCTTTATGTAGACTTCAGTAAGATGGAGGGGAATAATTAACTTAAATATGTTAAACTTATGATTTGAAGCATTTCGATATCGATTGCTAAATATGTTAATACAAGAAAATCGACTTTATACCTAAATATAAGATTACGGAATTTTTCCAAATGTGCTGTCGTTATGCCGCCATGGCTTTATATCAACTTCAATACGTTAAAGAAGGTTAATTAACTTAAATATGTTAATTTAATGATTTGAAGCATTTCGATATAGCTTGCTAAATGTGTATATAAAAGAAAATCGAATTTTCCCCATATATAAGATAACGGAATTCTTCTAAACGCACTGCCGTTATGCCGTTAAGGCTTTATGTAGACCTCATTAAGCTTAAAAATTTTTATTAACTTAATATGTTAAACTAATGATGTGAAGCATTTCGATATCGATTGCTAAATGTGTATATACAAGAAAATCGACTTTATACCTAAATATAAGATTACGGAATTGTTCCAAATGTACTGCCGTTATGCCGCCATGGCTTTGTATCACCTTCAATACGTTAAAGAAGTTTTATTAACTTAAATATGTTAAACTAATGATTTGAAGCATTTCGATATCGATTGCTAAATGAGTATATACAAGAAAATCGAATTCATACCTAAATATAAGATTACGTAATTCTTCTAAATGCACTGCCGTTATGCCGTTAAGGCTTTTGCACACTTCAGTACGAAAAGGAGGGTTAAGTAACTTAAATATGTTAAACTAATGATTTGAAGCATTTCGATATCGATTGCTAAATGTGTATGTACAACAAAATCGACTTTATATCTAAATATAAGATAACGGAATTCATATAAATATACTGCCGTTATGCCGTTATGGCTTTATGTAAACTTCAGTAAGATAAAGAAGGTTAATTAACTTAAATATGCTAAACCAGTTATTTGAATCATTTCGATATCGATTGCAAAATGTGTATGTAGAAGAAAATCGACTTTATGCCTAAATATAAGACTACGGAATTCTTCCAAACGCACTGCCGTTATGTTCTTATGGCTTTATATTAACTTCATTTCGTTAAAGAAGGTTTATTAACTTAAATATGTTAAACCAGTTATTTGAAGCATTTCGATATCGATTGCCTAATGCATATATACAAGAAAAATCATCTTTATACCTAAATATAAGATTACGGAATTCTTCCAAATGTACTGTCGTTATGCCGCCATGACTCTTTATCAACTTCAATACGTTAAAGAAGGTTAATTAACTTAAATATGTTAAACTAATGATTTGAAGCATTTCGATATCGCTTGCTAAATTTGTATATACAAGAAAATCGAATTTATACCTAAATATAAAATTATTACATTACGGCACTACCGTTATACCGCTAAGGCTTTATGTAGACTTCAGTAAGCTAAAAAATGTTTATTAACTAAATATGTTAAACTAATGATTTCCAGCATTTCGATATGGATATCGAAATGTGTATATACAAGAAAATCGAATTTATACCTAAATATAAGATTACTGAATTCTTCCAAATGCACTGCCGTTATGGCTTTATATCAACTGCAATACGTTAAAGAAGGTTAATTAACTTAAATATGTTAAACTAATGATTTGAAGCATTTCGATATCGCTTGCCAAATATGTATATACAAGAAAATCGAATTTATACCTAAATATAAGATAACCGAGTTCTTCTGCATGCACTGCCGTTATGCCGTTAACGCTTTATGTAGACTTCAGTGCGTTAAAGAAGGTTTATTAACTTAAATATGTTAAACTAATGATTTAAAGCATTTCGATATCGATTGCTAAATGTGTATATACAAGAAAATTGACTTTATACCTAAATATAAGATTACGGAATTCTTCCAATCCTACTGTCATTATGCCGCAATGGCTTTGAATCAACTTCAATACGTTAAAGAAGGTTAATTATTTTAAATAAGTTAAACTAATGGTTTGAAGCATTTCGATATCGATTGCTAAATGTGCAAATACAAGAAAATCGACTTTACAACTAAATATAAAATTATAACATTACGGAATTCTTCTAAATGCACTGGCGTTATACCGTTAAAGCTTTATGAAGACTTCAGTAAGCTAAAAAATGTTTATTAACTTAATATGTTGAACTAATGATTTGAAGCATTTCGATATCGATAGCTAAATATGTATACACAAATCGACTTTATACCTGAATATAAGATTATGGAATTCTTCTGCGTGCACTGCAGTTATGAAAGTTAAAGAAGGTTAATTAACTTAAATATGTTAAACTAATGAGCTGAAGCATTTCGGTATCGATTGCTAAATGTGTATATACAAGAAAATCGATTTTATACCTAAATAAAAGATTACGGAAATTACCCAAATATACTGCCGTTATGCCGTTATGGCTTCTGTATGGAAGGTTAATTATTTAAATATGATAAGCTAATTGTTTGAAGCATTTCGATATCGATTGCTAAATATGTAAATACAAGAAAATCGACTTTATACCTAAATATAAAATAATAACATTATGGAATTCTTCTAAATGCACTGCCGTTATGCCATAAGGGCCTAATGTAGACTTTAGTGCGCTAAAGAAGGTTTATTAACTTAAATATTTTAAACTTATGATTTGAAGCATTTCGATATCGATTGCTAAATGTGTATATACAAGAAAATCGAATTTATACCTAAATATAAGATAACATAATTCTTCTAAATGCACTGCCGTTATGCCGTTAAGGCTTTATGTAGACTTCAGTGAGTTAAAGAAGGTTTATTAACTTAAATATGTTAAACTAATGATTTGAAGCATTTCGATATCGCTTGCCAAATATGTATATACAAGAAAATCGAATTCATACCCAAATATAAAACTACGGAATTCTTCCAAATGTACTGTCGTTATGCCGCCATGGCTCTTTATCAACTTCAATACGTTAGAGAAGGTTAATTAACTCAAATATGTTAAACTAATGATTTGAAGCATTTCGTTATCGATTGCTAAATGTGTATATACAAGAAAATCGAATTTATTCCTAAATATAAAATTAAAACATTACGGAATTCTTCTAAATGCACTGCCGTTATACCGTTAAGGCTTTATGTAGACTTCAGTAAGCTAAAAAATGTTTATTAACTTAATATGTTAAACTAATGATTTGAAGCATTTCGATATCGATATCTAAATGTGTATATAAAAGAAAATCGACTTTATACCTAAATATAAGATTACGGAATTCTTCCAAATGCACTGCCGTTATGGCTTTAAATCAACTTCAATACGTTAAAGAAGGTTAATTAACTTAAATATGTTAAACTAATGATTTGAAGCATTTCCATATCGCTTGTCAAATATGTATATACAAGAAAATCGAATTTATACCTAAATATAAGATAACGGAATTTTTCTAAATGCACTGCCGTTATGCCGTTAACACTTTATGTAGACTTCAGTGCGTTAAAGAAGGTTAATTAACTTAAATATGTTAAACTAATGATTTAAAGCATTTCGATATCGATTGCTAAATGTGTATATACAAGAAAATTGACTTTATACCTAAATATAAGATTACGGAATTCTTCCAATCCTACTGTCATTATGCCGCCATGGCTTTGAGTCAACTTCAATACGTTAAAGAAGGTTAATTATTTTAAATAAGTTAAACTAATGGTTTGAAGCATTTCGATATCGATTGCTAAATGTGCAAATACAAGAAAATCGACTTTACAACTAAATATAAAATTATAACATTACGGAATTCTTCTAAATGCACTGCCGTTATACCGTTAAAGCTTTATGAAGACTTCAGTAAGCTAAAAAATGTTTATTAACTTAATATGTTGAACTAATGATTTGAAGCATTTCGATATCGATAGCTAAATATGTATATACAAATCGATTTTATACCTAAATATAAGATTATGGAATTCTTCTGCGTGCACTGCAGTTATGAAAGTTAAAGAAGGTTAATTAACTTAAATATGTTAAACTAATGATTTGAAGCATTTCGATATCGATTGCTTAATGAGTATGTACAAGAAAATCGATTTTATACCTAAATAAAAGATTACGGAAATTACCCAAAAATACTGCCGTTATGCCGTTAAGGCTTTTGTATGAAAGGTTAATTATTTAAATATGATAAGCTAATTGTTTGAAGCATTTCGATATCGATTGCTAAATTTGTAAATACAAGAAAATCGACTTTATACCTAAATATAAAATTATAACATTATGGAATTCTTCTAAATGCACTGCCGTTATGCCGTTAAGGCTTTATGTAGACTTCAGTGAGTTAAAGAAGGTTTATTAACTTAAATATGTTAAACTAATGATTTGAAGCATTTCGATATCGATTGCTAAATGTGTATATACAAGAAAATCGACTTTGTACCTAAATATAAGATTACGGAATTCTTCCAAATGTACTGTCGTTATGCCGCCATGGCTTTATGTCAACTTCAATTCGTTAAAGTAGGTTAATTAACTTAAAAACGTTAAACTAATAATTTGAAGCATTTTGATATCGCTTGCTAAATGAGTATATACAAGAAAGTCGAATTTATACCTAAATATAAGATAACGGAATTCTTCTATATGCAGTGCAGTTATACCGTTGAGGCTTTATGTAGACTTTAGTGCCTTAAAGAAGGTTTTTTAACTTAAATATGTTAAACTAGTGATTTGAAGCATTTCGATATCGATTGCTAAATGCGTATATTGAACAAAATCGACTTTATACCTAAATATAAGATTACGGACCTCTTCCAAATGCACTGCCGTTATGCCGTTAAGGCTTTTGTAGACTTCAGTAAGGTAAAGAGGATTAACTAACTTAAATCTGTTAAGCTTATGATGTGAAGCATATCGGCATCGATTGCTAAATATGTATATACAAGAAAATCGACTTTATACCTAACTATAAGATTACGGAATTTTCCAAATGTACTGTCGTTATGCCGCCATGGCTTTGTATCACCTTCAATACGTTAAAGAAGGTTTATTAACTTAAATATGTTAAACTAATTATTTGAAGCATTTCGATATCGATTGCTAAATGAGTATGTACAAGAAAATCGAATTCATACCTAAACACAAGATTACGTAATTCTTCTAAATGCACTGCCGTTATGCCGTTAAGGCTTTTGCAGACTTCAGTAAGAAAAAGAGGGTTAATTAACTTAAATATGTTTAACTAATGATTTGAAGCATTTCGATATCGATTGCTAAATTTGTATCAACTACAATACGTTAAAGAATGTTAATTAACTTAAATATGTTAAGCTAATGATTTGAAGCATTTCGATATCGCTTGCCAAATATGTATATACAAGAAAATCGAAGTTATACATAAATATAAGATAAGGGAATTCTTCTACAAGCACTGCCGTTATGCCGTTAACGCTTTATGTAGACGTCAGTGCGTTAAAGAAGGTTTACTAACTTAAATATGTTAAGCTAATGATTTGAAGCATTTCGATATCGCCTGCCAAATATGTATATACAAGAAAATCGAATTTATACCTAAATACAAGATTACGGAATTCTTCTAAATGCACTGCCGTTATACCGTTAAGGCTTTATGTAGACTTCAGTAAGCTAAAAAATGTTTATTAACTTAATATGTTAAACTAATGATTTGAAGCATTTCGATATCGATATCTAAATGTGTATATAAAAGAAAATCGACTTTATACCTAAATATAAGATTACGGAATTCTTCCAAATGCACTGCCGTTATGGCTTTAAATCAACTTCAATACGTTAAAGAAGGTTAATTAACTTAAATATGTTAAACTAATGATTTGAAGCATTTCCATATCGCTTGTCAAATATGTATATACAAGAAAATCGAATTTATACCTAAATATAAGATAACGGAATTTTTCTAAATGCACTGCCGTTATGCCGTTAACACTTTATGTAGACTTCAGTGCGTTAAAGAAGGTTAATTAACTTAAATATGTTAAACTAATGATTTAAAGCATTTCGATATCGATTGCTAAATGTGTATATACAAGAAAATTGACTTTATACCTAAATATAAGATTACGGAATTCTTCCAATCCTACTGTCATTATGCCGCCATGGCTTTGAATCAACTTCAATACGTTAAAGAAGGTTAATTATTTTAAATAAGTTAAACTAATGGTTTGAAGCATTTCGATATCGATTGCTAAATGTGCAAATACCAGAAAATCGACTTTACAAATAAATATAAAATTATAACATTACGGAATTCTTCTAAATGCACTGCCGTTATACCGCTAAAGCTTTATGGAGACTTCAGTAAGCTAAAAAATGTTTATTAACTTAATATGTTGAACTAATGATTTGAAGCATTTCGATATCGATAGCTAAATATGTATATACAAATCGACTTTATACCTAATTATAAGATTATGGAATTCTTCTGCGTGCACTGCAGTTATGAAAGTTAAAGAAGGTTAATTAACTCAAATATGTTAAACTAATGAGCTGAAGCATTTCGGTATCGATTGCTAAATGTGTATATACAAGAAAATCGATTTTATACCTAAATAAAAGATTACGGAAATTACCCAAATATACTGCCGTTATGCCGTTATGGCTTCTGTATGGAAGGTTAATTATTTAAATATGATAAGCTAATTGTTTGAAGCATTTCGATATCGATTGCTAGATATGTAAATACAAGAAAATCGACTTTATACCTAAATATAAGATTATGGAATTCTTCTACGTGCACTGCAGTTATGCCTCCATGGCTATATGCCCACTTCAGATCGTTAAAGAAGGCTTATTAACTTAAATATGTTAAACTAATGATTTGAAGCATTTCGATATCGATATCTAAATGTGTATATAAAAGAAAATCGACTTTATACCTAAATATAAGATTACGGAATTTTCCCAAATGTACTGTCGTTATGCCGCCATGGCTTTGTATCACCTTCAATACGTTAAAGAAGGTTTATTAACTTAAATATGTTAAAACTAATTATTTGAAGCATTTCGATATCGATTGCTAAATGAGTATGTACAAGAAAATCGAATTCATACCTAAACACAAGATTACGTAATTCTTCTAAATGCACTGCCGTTATGCCGTTAAGGCTTTTGCAGACTTCAGTAAGAAAAAGAGGGTTAATTAACTTAATATGTTTAACTAATGATTTGAAGCATTTCGATACCGATTGCTAAATTTGTATCAACTACAATACGTTAAAGAATGTTAATTAACTTAAATATGTTAAGCTAATGATTTGAAGCATTTCGATATCGCTTGCCAAATATGTATATACAAGAAAATCGAAGTTATACATAAATATAAGATAACGGAATTCTTCTACAAGCACTGCCGTTATGCCGTTAACGCTTTATGTAGACGTCAGTGCGTTAAGAAGGTTATTAACTTAAATATGTTAAACTTATGATTTAAAGCATTTCGGTATCGATTGCTAAATGTGTATATACAAGAAAATCGAATTTATTCCTAAATATAAAATTAAAAACATTACGGAGTTCTTCTAAATGCACTGCCGTTATACCGTTAAGGCTTTATGTAGACTTCAGTAAGCTAAAAAATGTTTATTAACTTAATATGTTAAACTAATGATTTGAAGCATTTCGATATCGATATCTAAATGTGTATATAAAAGAAAATCGACTTTATACCTAAATATAAGATTACGGAATTCTTCCAAATGCACTGCCGTTATGGTTTTAATTAAATTCAATACGTTAAAGAAGGTTAATTAACTTAAATATGTTAAACTAATGATTTGAAGCATTTCCATATCGCTTGTCAAATATGTATATACAAGAAAATCGAATTTATACCTAAATATAATATAACGGAAATTTTCTAAATTCACTGCCGTTATGCCGTTAACACTTTATGTAGACTTCAGTGCGTAAAGAAGGTTAATTAACTTAAATATGTTAAACTAATGATCTAAAGCATTTCGATATCGATTGGTAAATGTGTATATACAAGAAAATTGACTTTATACCTAAATATAAGATTACGGAATTCTTCCAATCCTACTGTCATTACGCCGCCATGGCTTTGAATCAACTTCAATACGTTAAAGAAGGTTAATTATTTTAAATAAGTTAAACTAATGGTTTGCAGCATTTCGATATCGATTGCTAAATGTGCAAATACAAGAAAATCGACTTTACAAATAAATATAAAATTATAACATTACGGAATTCTTCTAAATGCACTGCCGTTATACCGTTAAAGCTTTATGGAGACTTCAGTAAGCTAAAAAAATGTTTATTAACTTAATATGTTGAACTAATGATTTGAAGCATTTCGATATCGATAGCTAAATATGTATATACAAATCGACTTTATACCTAAATATAAGATTATGGAATTCTTCTGCGTGCACTGCAGTTATGAAAGTTAAAGAAGGTTAATTAACTTAAATATGTTAAACTAATGAGCTGAAGCATTTCGGTATCGATTGCTAAATGTGTATATACAAGAAAACCGATTTTATACCTAAATAAAAGATTACGGAAATTACCCAAATATACTGCCGTTATGCCGTTATGGCTTCTGTATGGAAGGTTAATTATTTAAATATGATAAGCTAATTGTTTGAAGCATTTCGATATCGCTTGCCAAATATGTATATACAAGAAAATCGAAGTTATACATAAATATAAGATAACGGAATTCTTCTACAAGCACTGCCGTTATGCCGTTAACGCTTTATGTAGACGTCAGTGCGTTAAAGAAGGTTTATTAACTTAAATATGTTAAACTTATGATTTAAAGCATTTCGATATCGATTGCTAAATGTGTAAATACAAGAAAAACGACTTTATACCTAAATATAAAATTATAACATTACGGAATTCTTCTAAATGCACTGCCGTTATACTGCTAAGGCTTTATGTAGACTTTAGTAAGCTAAAAAATGTTTATTAATTTAATATGTTAAACAAATGATTTGAAGCATTTCGATATCGATTGCTAAATGTGTATATACAAGAAAATCGACTTTATACCTAAATAGAAGATTACGGAATTCTTCCAAATGCACTGCCGTTATGGTTTTAATTAAATTCAATACGTTAAAGAATGTTAATTAACTTAAATATGTTAAGCTAATGATTTGAAGCATTTCGATATCGCTTGCCAAATATGTATATACAAGAAAATCGAAGTTATACATAAATATAAGATAACGGAATTCTTCTACAAGCACTGCCCGTTATGCCGTTAACGCTTTATGTAGACGTCAGTGCGTTAAAGAAGGTTTATTAACTTAAATATGTTAAACTTATGATTTAAAGCATTTCGATATCGATTGCTAAATGTGTAAATACAAGAAAATCGACTTTATACCTAAATATAAAATTATAACATTACGGAATTTTTCTAAATGCACTGCCGTTATACTGCTAAGGCTTTATGTAGACTTTAGTAAGCTAAAAAATGTTTATTAATTTAATATGTTAAACAAATGATTTGAAGCATTTCGAT
>JAPZAG010001680.1:0-27660 GCA_027475135.1 Bactrocera correcta | reverse complement strand
CTTTATCAACTTCAATACGTTAAAGAAGGTCAATTAACTTAAATATGTTAAACTAGTGATTTGAAGCATTTCGATATCGATTGCTAAATGTTTATATAAAAGAAAATCGAATTTATATCTAAATATAAAATTAAAACATTACGGAATTTTTCTAAATGCACTGCCGTTATACCGTTAAGGCTTTATGTAGACTTCAGTAAGCTAAAAAATTTTTATTAACTTAACATGTTAAACTAATGATTTGAAGCATTTCGATATCGATATCTTAATGTGTATATAAAAGAAAATCGACTTTATACATAAATATAAGATTACGGAATTCTTCCAAATGCTCTGTCGTTATGGCTTTAAATCAAGAAGGTCAATTAACTTAAATATGTTAAAGTAATGATTTGAAGCATTTCGATATCGATTGCTAAATGTGTATATTCAAGAAAATCGACTTTATACCTAAATATAAGATTACGGAATTCTTCCAAATGTACTGTCGTTATGCCGCCATGGCTTTATGTCAACTTCAATTCGTTAAAGAAGGTTAATTAACTTAAAAAAGTTAAACTAATAATTTGAAGCATTTTGATATCGCTTGCTAAATGAGTATATACAAGAAAATCGAACTTATACCTAAATATAAGATAACGGAATGCTTCTAAATGCAGTGCAGTTATACCGTTATGGCTTTATGTAGACTTTAGTGCGTTAAAGAAGGTTTATTATCTTAAATATGTTAAACTAATGATTTGAAGCATTTCGATATCGATTGCTAAATGCGTATATTGAACAAAATCGACTTTATACCTAAATATAAGATTACGGAACTCTTCCAAATGCACTGCCGTTATGCCGTTAAGGCTTTTGTAGACTTCAGTAAGATAAAGAGGATTAATTAACTTAAATCTGTTAAACTTATGATGTGAAGCATATCGGCATCGATTGCTAAATGTGTATATACAAGAAAATCGACTTTATACCTAAATATACGATTACGGAATTGTCCCAGATATACTGTCGTTATGCCGCCATGGCTTTGTATCACCTTCAATACGTTAAAGAAGGCTTATTAACTTAAATATGTTAAACTAATGATTTGAAGCATTTCGATATCGATTGTTAAATGTGTATATACAAGAAAATCGAATTTATACCTAAACATAAGATTAGGGAATTCTTCTACATGCACTGCCATTATACCGCCATGGCTTTATGTTAACTTCAGTGCGTTAAAGAAGGTTTATTAACTTAAATATGTTAAACTAATGAGTTGAAGCATCCCGATATCGATTGCTAAATGTGTATATACAACAAAATCGAATTTATACCTAAACATAAGATTATGGAATTCTTCTACATGCACTGCCGTTATACCGCCATGGCTTTATGTTAACTTCAGTGCGTTAAAGAAGGCTTATTAACTTAAATATGTTAAAATAATGTATTAAAGCATTTCGATATCGACTGCTAACTGTGTAAATACAACAAAATCGACTTTATACCTAAATATAAAATTATAACATTACTTCTAAATGCACTGCCGTTATACCGTTAAGGCTTTATGTAGACCTCATTAAGCAAAAAAATGTTTATTAACTTAATATGTTAAACTAATGATTTGGAGCATTTCGATATCGATAGCTAAATGTGTATATACAAGAAAATCGGCTTTATACCTGAATATAAGATTACGGAATTCTTCTACATGCACTGCCGTTATGCCGCCATGGCTTTATATCAACTTCAAAATGTTAATGAAGGTTAACTAACTTAAATATGTTAAACTAATGATTTGAAATATTTCGATATCGCTTGCTAAATGTGTATATACAAGAAAATCGAATTTATACCTAAATATAAGGTAACGGAGTTCTTCTAAACGCACTGCCGTTATGCCGTTAAGGCTTTATGTAGACTTCAATAAGATAAAGGGAAATAATTAACTTAAATATGTTAAACTTATGATTTGAAGCATTTCGATATCAATTGCTAAATATGTAAATACAAGAAAATCGACTTTGTACCTAAATATAAGATTACGGAATTCTTTTAAATGCACTGCAGTTATACCGTTAAGGCTTTATGTAAACTTCAGAGCGTTAAAGAAGATTTATTTTAAATAACTTGAAAATGTAAAACTAATGATTTGAGGCATTTCGATATCGATTGCTTAATGTGTATGTACAACAATATCGACTTGATACTTAAATAAAAGATAACGGAATTCTTCTACATGCACTGCCGTTATGCCGTTAAGGCTTTTGTAGACTTCAGTATGAAAAAGAGGGTTAATTAACTTAAATATGTTAAACTAATATTTTGAAGCATTTCGATATCGATTGCTAAATGAGTATATACAAGAAAGTCGACTTTGTACCTAAATATAAGATTATGGAATTCTTCTAAATGCACTGCCGTTATGCCGCCATGGCTTCATGTCACCTTCGGTAGGTTAAAGAAGGTAATTTAACTTAAATATGTTAAACTAATGATTTGAAGCATTTCGATATCGATTGTTAAATGTGCTAGTACAAGAAACTTGACTTTATACCGAAACATAGGATAACGGAATTCTTCCAAATGCACTGCCGTTAATCCGCCATGGCTTTATGTCAACTTCAGTTCGTTAAAGAAGGTTTGTTAACTTAAATATGTTAAACTAATGATTTAAAGCATTTCGATATCGATTGCTAAATATGTAAATACAAGAAAATCGACTTTACACCTTAATATAAGATTACGGAATTCTTCTAAATGCACTGCAGTTATACCGTTAAGGCTTTATATAGACTTCAGTGCGTTAAAGAAGGTTTATTAACTTTAATATGTTAAACTAATGATTTGAAGCATTTCGATATCGATTACTAAATGTGTATATACAAGAAAATCGACTTTATACCTAAAGATAAGATAACGGAATTCTTCTACATGCACTGCCGTTATGCCGCAATGATTTTATGCCAACTTCAGTTCTTCGAAGAAAGTTTATTAACTTAAATATGTTAAACTAATGAGTTGAAGCATCTCGAAGCTAAATGTGTATGTACAACAATATCGACTTTATACCTAAATAAAAGATAACGGAATTCTTCTACATGCACTGCCGTTATGCCGTTAAGGCTTTTGTAGACTTCAGTATGAAAAAGAGGGTTAATTAACTTAAATATGTTAAACTAATATTTTGAAGCATTTCGATATCGATTGCTAAATATGTAAATACACGAAAATCGACTTTATACCTTAATATAAGATTACGGAATTCTTCTAAATGCACTGCAGTTATCCCGTTAAGGCTTTATGTAGACTTCAGTGCGTTAAAGAAGGTATATTAACTTTAGTATGTTAAACTAATGATTTGAAGCATTTCGATATCGATTACTAAATGTGTATATACAAGAAAATCGACTTTACATATACCTAAATATAAGATTACGGAATTCTTCCAAATGTACTGTCGTTATGCCGCCATGGTTTGTATCAACTACAATACGTTACAGAAAGTTAATTATTTTAAATATGTTAAACTAATGGTTTGAAGCATTTCGATATCGACTGCTAAATGTGTAAATACAACAAAATCGACTTTGTACCTAAATATAAAATTATAACATTACGGATTTCTTCTAAATGCACTGCCGTTATACCGTTAAGGCTTTATGTAGACCTCATATGTTAAACTAATGATTTGAAGCATTTCGATATCGATAGCTAAATGTGTATATACAACAAAATCGAATTTATACCTAACCATAAGATTACGGTATTCTTCTACATACACTGCCGTTATACCGCCATGGCTTTATATCAACTTCAATATGTTAAAGAAGGTTAACTAACTTAAATATGTTAAACTTATGATTTGAAGCATTTCGATATCGATTGCTAAATGTGTATATACAAGAAAATTGACTTTATACCTGAATATAAGATTACGGAATTCTTCTACATGCACTGCCGTTATGCCGCCATGGCTTTGTATCAACTTCAATATGTTAAAGAAGGTTAACTAACTTAAATATGTTAAACTAATGATTTGAAACATTTCGATATCGCTTGCTAAATGTGTATATACAAGAAAATCGAATTTATACCTAAATATAAGATAACGGAATTCTTCTAAACGCACTGCCGTTATGCCGTTAAGGCTTTATGTAGACTTCAGTAAGATAGAGGGGAATAATTAACTTAAATATGTTAAACTAATGATTTGAAGCATTTCGATTTCGATTGCTAAATATGTAAATACAAGAAAATCGACTTTGTACCTAAATATAAGATTACGGAATTCTTTTAAATGCACTGCAGTTATACCGTTAGGGCTTTATGTAAACTTCAGTGCGTTAGAGAAAGTTTACTATAAATAACTTAAAAATGTAAAACTAATGATTTGAAGCATTTCGATATCGATTGCTAAGGCGTTAAGGCTTTATGTAGACTTCAGTGCGTTAAAGAAGGTTTATTAACTTTAATATGTTAAGCTAATGATTTGAAGCATTTCGTTATCGATTGCTAAATGAGTATATACAAGAAAGTCGACTTTGTACCTAAATATAAGATTATGGAATTCTTCCAAATGCACTGCCGTTAATCCGCCAAGGCTTTATGTCAACTTCAGTTCGTTAAAGAAGGTTTGTTAACTTAAATATGTTAAACTAATGATTTGAAGCATTTCGATATCGATTGCTAAATATGTAAATACAAGAAAATCGACTTTATACCTTAATATAAGATTACGGAATTCTTCTATATGCACTGCCGTTATGCGGCCATGATTTAATGCCAACTTCAGTTCTTCGAAGAAAGTTTATTAACTTAAATATGTTAAACTAATGATTTGAAGCATCTCGATATCGATTGCTAAATGTGTATATACAACAAAATCGAATTTATACCAAAACATAAGATTACGGAATTCTTCTACATGCACTACCGTTTTGCCGCCGTGGCTTTATGTTAACTTCAGTGCGTTAAAGAAGCTTTATTAACTTAAATATGTTAAAATAATGATTTGAAGTATTTCGATATCGATTGCTAAATGAGTATATACAAGAAAATCGACTTTATACCTGATTATAAGGTTACGTAATTCTTCTAAATTCACTGCCGTTATGCCGTTAAGGATTTATGTAGACTTCAGTAAGATAAAGAGGGTTGATTAACTTAAATATGTTAAACTAATGATTTGAAGCATTTCGATATCGATTGATAAATGTGTATAAACAAGAAAACCGATTTTATACCTAGATATAAGATTACGAAATTCTTCTACATGCACTGCCGTTATGCCGCCAAGGATTTATCTCACCTTCGGTAGGTAAAAAAAGGTAATTTAACTTAAATATGTTAAACTAATGATTTGAAGCATTTCGATTTCGATTGCTAAATGTGCTAGTACAAGAAACCTGACTTTATACCTAAACATAGGATAACGGAATTCTTCCAAATGCACTGCCGCTATTCCGCCATGGCTTTATGTAATCTTCAGTTCGTTAAAGTAGGTTTGTTAACTTAAATATGTTAAACTAATGATTTGGAGCATTTCGATATCGATTGCTAAATGTGTATATACAAGAAAATCGACTTTATACCAAAATATAAGATTACGGAATTCTTCTACATGCACTGCCGTTATGCCGCCATGGCTTTATGACAACTTCAGTGCGTTATGTTAAATATGTTAAACTATTGAATTGAAGCATTTCGATATCGATTGCTAAATATGTAAATACAAGAAAATCGACATACCTAAATATAAGATTACGGAATTCTTCTACATGCACTGCCGTTATGCCGCCATGGCTTTATGACAACTTCAGTGCGTTGAAGAAGGTTTATAAACTTAAGTATTTTAAACTAATGAATTGAAGCATCTCGATATCGATTGCTAAATGTGTATATACAAGAAAATCGACTTTATACCTAAATATAAGATTACGGAATTTTTCTACATGCACTGCCGTCATGCCGCCATGGCTTAATGTTAACTTCAGTGCTAAATGTGTATATACAAGAAAATCGACTTTATACCTAAATATAAGATTACGGAATTCTTCCAAATGCACTGCCGCTATTCCGCCATGGCTTTATGTCATCTTCAGTTCGTTAAAGTAGGTTTGTTAACTTAAATATGTTAAACTAATGATTTGAAGCATTTCGATATCGATTGCTAAATGTGTATATACAAGAAAATCGACTTTATACCAAAATATAAGATTACGGAATTCTTCTACATGCACTGCCGTTATGCCGCCATGGCTTTATGACAACTTCAGTGCGTTATGTTAAATATGTTAAACTATTGAATTGAAGCATTTCGATATCGATTGCCAAATATGTAAATACAAGAAAATCGACATACCTAAATATAAGATTACGGAATTCTTCTACATGCACTGCCGTTATGCCGCCATGGCTTTATGACAACTTCAGTGCGTTGAAGAAGGTTTATTAACTTAAGTATTTTAAACTAATGAATTGAAGCATCTCGATATCGATTGCTAAATGAGTATATACAAGAAAGTCGACTTTGTACCTAAATATAAGATTATGGAATTCTTCCAAATGCACTGCCGTTAATCCGCCATGGCTTTATGTCAACTTCAGTTCGTTAAAGAAGGTTTGTTAACTTAAATATGTTAAACTAATGATTTGAAGCATTTCGATATCGATTGCTAAATATGTAAATACAAGAAAATCGACTTTATACCTTAATATAAGATTACGGAATTCTTCTAAATGCACTGCAGTTATACCGTTAAGGCTTTATGTAGACTTCAGTGCGTTAAAGAAGGTTTATTAACTTTAATATGTTAAACTTATGATTTGAAGCATTTCGATATCGATTACTAAATGTGTATATACAAGAAAATCGACTTTATACCTAAATATAAGATTACGGAATTCTTCTACATGCACTGCCGTTATGCCGCAATGATTTTATGCCAACTTCAGTTCTTCGATGAAAGTTTATTAACTTAAATATGTTAAACTAATGATTTGAAACATTTCGATATCGCTTGCTAAATGTGTATATACAAGAAAATCGAATTTATACCTAAATATAAGATAACGGAATTCTTCTAAACGCACTGCCGTTATGCCGTTAAGGCTTTATGTAGACTTCAGTAAGATAGAGGGGAATAATTAACTTAAATATGTTAAACTTATGATTTGAAGCATTTCGATTTCGATTGCTAAATATGTAAATACAAGAAAATCGGCTTTGTACCTAAATATAAGATTACGGAATTCTTTTAAATGCACTGCAGTTATACCGTTAGGGCTTTATGTAAACTTCAGTGCGTTAGAGAAAGTTTACTATAAATTACTTAAAAATGTAAAACTAATGATTTGAAGCATTTCGATATCGATTGCTAAGGCGTTCAGGCTTTATGTAGACTTCAAGCCTTAAAGAAGGTTTATTAACTTTAATATGTTAAGCTAATGATTTGAAGCATTTCGATATCGATTACTAAATGTGTATATACAAGAAAGTCGACTTTATACGTAAATATAAGATAACGGAATACTTCTAAATGCACTGCCGATATGCGGCCATGATTTTATGCCAACTTCAGTTCTTCTAAGAAAGTTTATTAACTTAAATATGTTAAACTAATGAGTTGAAGCATTTCGATATCGATTGCTCGATGTGTTAATACAACAAATAGATTTTATACTTAAATATAAAATTACGGAATTCTTCTAAACGCACTGCCGTTATGCCGTTAAGGCTTTATGTAGACTTCAGTAAGATAGAGGGGAATAATTAACTTAAATATGTTAAACTTATGATTTGAAGCATTTCGATTTCGATTGCTAAATATGCAAATACAAGAAAATCGACTTTGTACCTAAATATAAGATTACGGAATTCTTTTAAATGCACTGCAGTTATACCGTTAAGGCTTTATGTAGACTTCTGTGCGTTAAAGGTTTATTAACTTAAACATGTTAAACTAATGATTTGAGGCATTTCGATATCAATTGCTAAATGTGTATATACAAGAAAATCGACTTTATACCTAAATAAAAGATAACCGAATTCTTCTAAATGCACTGCCGATATGCCGCCATGGCTTTAAGCCAAGTTCAGATCGTTGAAGAAGGTTTATTAACTTAAATATGTTAAACTAATGAGTTGAAGCATCTCGATATCGATTGCTAAATGTGTATATACATCAAAATCGAATTTATACCTAAACATAAGATTACGGAATTCTTCTACATGCACTACCGTTTTGCCGCCGTGGCTTTATGTTAACTTCAGTGCGTTAAAGAAGCTTTATTAACTTAAATATGTTAAAATAATGATTTGAAGTATTTCGATATCGATTGCTAAATTAGTATATACAAGAAAATCGACTTTATACCTGATTATAAGGTTACGTAATTCTTCTAAATTCACTGCCGTTATGCCGTTAAGGATTTATGTAGACTTCAGTAAGATAAAGAGGGTTGATTAACTAAAATATGTTAAACTAATGATTTGAAGCATTTCGATATCGATTGCTAAATGTGTATATACAAGAAAATCGACTTTATACCAAAATATAAGATTACGGAATTTTTCTACATGCACTGCCGTTATGCCGCCATGGCTTTATGACAACTTCAGTGCGTTATGTTAAATATGTTAAACTATTGAATTGAAGCATTTCGATATCGATTGCTAAATATGTAAATACAAGAAAATCGACATACCTAAATATAAGTTTACGGAATTCTTCTACATGCACTGCCGTTATGCCGCCATGGCTTTATGACAACTTCAGTGCGTTGAAGAAGGTTTATTAACTTAAGTATTTTAAACTAATGAATTGAAGCATCTCGATATCGATTGCTAAATGTGTATATACAAGAAAATCGACTTTATACCTAAATATAAGATTACGGAATTATACCGTTATGGCTTTATGTTAACTTCAGTGCGTTAAAGAAGCTTTATTAACTTAAATATGTTAAACTAATGATTTGAAGCATTTCGATATCGATAGCTAAATATGTAAATACAAGAAAATCGACTTTATACCTAAATATAAGATTACGGAATTCTTCTAAATGCACTGCCGCTATTCCGCCATGGCTTTATGTCTATTTCAGTTCGTTAAAGTAGGTTTGTTAACTTAAATATGTTAAACTAATGATTTGAAGCATTCCGATTTCGATTTCTAAATGTATATATACAAGAAAATCGACTTTATACCTAAATATAAGATTACGGAATTCTTTTAAATGCACTGCAGTTATACCGTTAAGGCTTTATGTAGACCTCTGTGCGTTAAAGGTTTATTAACTTAATATGTTAAACTAATGATTTGAAGCATTTCAATATCGCTTGCTAAATATGTAAATACAGAAAATCGACTTTTTACCTAAATATAGGATTAGGGAATTCTTCTACATGCACTGCCGTTATGCCGCCATGGCTTTATGGCAACTTCAGTTCGTTGAAGAAGGTTTATTAACTTAAATATGTTAAACTAATGAATTGAAGCATCGCGATATCGATTGCTAAATGTGTATATACAAGAAAATCGACTTTATACCTAAATATAAGATTACGGAATTATACCGTTATGGCTTTATGTTAACTTCAGTGCGTTAAAGAAGCTTTATTAACTTAAATATGTTAAACTAATGATTTGAAGCATTTCGATATCGATAGCTAAATATGTAAATACAAGAAAATCGACTTTATACCTAAATATAAGATTACGGAATTCTTCTAAATGCACTGCAGGTAGACCGCTAAGGCTTTATGTAGACTTCAGTGCGTTAAAGAAGGTTTATTATAAAAAACTTGAAAATGTAAAACTAATGATTTGAAGCATTTCGATATCGATTGCTAAATGTGCTAACACAAGAAACCTGACTTTATACCTAAACATAGGTTAACGGAATTCTTCCAAATGTACTGTCGTTATGCCGCCATGGCTTTAATCACCTTCAATACGTTAAAGATGGTTTATTAACTTAAATATGTTAACGTAATGATTTGAAGCATTTCGATATCGGTTGCTAAATGTGTATATACAAGAAAATCGACTTTATACCTAAACATAAGGTAACAGAATTCTTCTAAATGCACTGCCGTTATGCCACTATGGCTTTAGTAAGATTAAGAAGGTTTATTTACTTAAATATGTTAAACTAATGATTTGAAGCATTTCGATATCGATTGCTAAATGTGTATATACAAGAAAATCGAATTTATACCTAAATATAAGATTAGGTAATTCTTCTAAATGCACTGCCGTTATGCCGTTAAGGCTTTATGTAGATTTCAGTTAGATAAAAGGGTGAATTAACTTAAATATGTTAAACTAATGATTTGAAGCATTTCGATATCGATTGCTTAATGTGCTAATAAAAGAAAATCGACTTTATACCCAAATATAAGATTACGTAATTCTTCTAAATGCACTGTCGTTATGCCGTTAAGGATTTTGTAGACTTCAGTGAGATAAAAAAGGTTAATAAACTTAAATATGCTAAACTACTGATTTGAAGCATTTCGATATCGATTGCTAAATGTGTATATACAAGAAAATCGACTTTATACCTAAACATAAGGTAACAGAATTCTTCTAAATGCACTGCCGTTATGCCACTATGGCTTTAGTAAGATTAAGAAGGTTTATTTACTTAAATATGTTAAACTAATGATTTGAAGCATTTCGATATCGATTGCTAAATGTGTATATACAAGAAAATCGACTTTATACCTAAATATAAGATATCGGAATTCTTCTACATGCACTGCCGTTATGCCGCCATGGATTTATGCCAACTTCAGTTCGTTGAAGAAGGTTTATTTACTTAAATATGTTAAACTAATAAGTTGAAGCATTTCGATATCGATTGCTAAATGAGTAAATACAAGAAAATCGACTTTATACCTAAATATAAGATTACGTAGTTCTTCTAAATGCACTGCCGTTATGCCGTTAAGGCTTTATGTAGACTTCAGTAGGATAAAGGGGTGACTTAAATATGTTAAACTAATAATTTGAAGAATTTCGATTTCGATTGCTTAATGTGTATATACAAGAAAATCGAATTTATACCTAAATATAAGATTAGGTAATTCTTCTAAATGCACTGCCGTTATGCCGTTAAGGCTTTATGTAGATTTCAGTTAGATAAAAGGGTGAATTAACTTAAATATGTTAAACTAATGATTTGAAGCATTTCGATATCGATTGCTAAATGTGCTAATAAAAGAAAATCGACTTTATACCCAAATATAAGATTACGTAATTCTTCTAAATGCACTGTCGTTATGCCGTTAAGGATTTTGTAGGATTCAGTAAGATAAAAAAGGTTAATAAACTTAAATATGCTAAACTACTGATTTGAAGCATTTCGATATCGATTGCTAAATGTGTATATACAAGAAAATCGACTTTATACCTAAACATAAGGTAACAGAATTCTTCTAAATGCACTGCCGTTATGCCACTATGGCTTTAGTAAGATTAAGAAGGTTTATTTACTTAAATATGTTAAACTAATGATTTGAAGCATTTCGATATCGATTGCTAAATGTGTATATACAAGAAAATCGAATTTATACCTAAATATAAGATTACGGAATTCTTCTAAATGCACTGCCGTTCTACCGTAATGGTTTTATGTAAACCTCAGGTGGTTAAGGAAGGTTTATAAACTTGAATATATGAAACTAATGATTTGAAGCATTTCGATATCGATTGCTAAATGTGTATATACAAGAAAATCGACTTTATACATTAATAAATCATTACGTAATTCTTCTTAATGCATTGCCGTTATATCGATAAAGCTTTATGTAGACGTCAGTAAGATAAAGAGGGTTAATTAACTTAAATATGTAAAACTAATGATTTGAAGCATTTCGGTATCGATTTCTGAATGTGTATATACAAGAAAATCGATTTTATAACTAAATATAAGATTACGGAATTCTTCCAAATTACTGTCGTTATGCCGCCATGGCTTTATATCACCTTCAATACGTTAAAGATGGTTAATTAACGTAAATATGTGAAACTAATGATTTGAAGCATTTCGATATCGATTGCTAAATATGTAAATACAAGAAAATCGACTTCATACATAAATATAAGATTACGAAATTCATCGAAATACACTGCCATTATGGCTTTATATAAACTTCAGTACGTTAAAAAAGGTTGTTTAACTTAAATATGTTAAAGTAATTATTTGAAGCATCTCGATATCGATTCCCAAATGTGTAAATACATGAAAATAGACTTTAACCTAAATATAAGATTACGGAATTCTTCTACATGCACTGCCGTTAGGCCGCCATGGCCTTATGCCAACTTCAGTTCGTTAAAGAGGTTTTATTAACGTAAATATGTGAAACTAATGATTTGAAGCATTTCGATATCGATTGCTAAATATGTAAATACAAGAAAATCGACTTTATACATAAATATAAGATTACGGAATTCATCGAAATACACTGCCGTTATGGCTTTATATAAACTTCAGTACGTTAAAAAAGGTTGTTTAACTTAAATATTTTAAAGTAATTATTTGAAGCATCTCGATATCGATTCCCAAATGTGTAAATACATGAAAATAGACTTAAACCTAAATATAAGATTACGGATTCTTCTACATGCACTGCCTTTATGCCGCCATGGCTTTATGTCAACTTCAGTTCGTTAAAGAAGCTTTATAAACTTAAATATGTGAAATTAATGATTTGAAGCATTTCGATATCGAATGCTAAATGTGTATATACAAGAAAATCGACTTTATACCTCAACATAAGATTACGGAATTCTTCTACATGCATTGCCGTCATGTCGCAATGGCTTTATGCCAACTTCAGTTCGTTAAAGAGGGTTTATTAACTTTAATATGTTAAACTAATGATTTGAAGCATTTTGATATCGATTGCTAAATGTGATATATAAGAAAATCGACTTTATACCCAAATATAACATTAAGTAATTCTTCTAAATGCACTGCCGTTATACCGTTAAGGCTTTATGTAGAATTCAGTAAGATAAAGAAGGTTAATTAACTTAAATATGCTAAACTAATGATTTGAAGCATTTCGATGTCGATTGTTAAATGTGTATATTTAACAAATTCGACTTTATACCTATATATAAAATTACGGAATTCTTCCAAATGCACTGCCTTTGTACCGTTAAGGCTTTATGTAAACTTCAGTAAGGCAAAGAAGTTTAATTAACTTAAATATATTGAACTAATGATTTGAAGCATTTCGATATCGATTGCTTAATGAGTGTATACAAGAAAATCGACTTTATACCTAAACATAAGATAACAGAATTCTTCTAAATGCACTGCCGTTATGCCACCATGGCTTTATGTAAACTTCAGTTCGTTAAAAAAGTTTTATTAACTTAAATATGTTAAACTAATGATTTGAAGCTTTTCGATATTAATTGCTAAATGTGTGTATACAACAAAATCGACTTTATGCCTAAATATAAGAATACGGAATTCTTCTAAATACACTGCCGTCATGCCGATAAGGCTTTATGTAAGTGCCAGTAAGACAAAGTAGGCTAAATAACTTAAATACATATGTTAAACCAGTTATTTGAAGCATTTCGATATCGATTGCTAAATGTGTATATACAAAAAAAGCGATTTTATACCTAAATATAAGATAACGGAATTCTAAATGCACTGCCGTTCTGCCGTAATGGCTTTAGTAAGATTAAGAAGTTTAATTTACCTCAATATGTTAAACTAATGATTTGAAGCATTTCGATATCGATTGCTAAATGTGTATATACAAGAAAATCGATTTTATACCTAAATATAAGATAACGGAATTCTTCTAAATGCACTGCCGTTCTACCGTAATGGTTTTATGTAAACTTCAGTTCGTTAAAGAAGGTTTATTAACTTAAATATGTGAAACTAATGATTTGAAGCATTTCGATATCGATTGCTAAATGTGTATACACAAGAAAATCGACTTTATCCATAAATATAACATTACGTAATTCTTCTAAATGCATTGCCGTTATACCGATATGGCTTTATGTAGACTTCAGTAATATAAAGAGGGTTAATTAACTTCAATATGTTAAACTAATGATTTGAAGCATTTCGATATCGATTGCTAAATGCATATATACAAGAAAATCGATTTTATACCTAAATATAAGATTACGGAATTCTTCCAAATTACTGTCGTTATGCCGCCATGGCTTTATATCACCTTCAATACGTTAAAGATGGTTAATTAACTAAAATATGTTAAACTAATGATTTGGAGCATTTCGATATCGATTGCCAAATATGTAAATACAAGAAAATCGACTTTTTACCTTAATATAAGATTACGGAATTCTTCTAAATGCACTGCAGTTATACTGTTAAGGCTTTATGTAGACTTCAGTGTGTTAAAGAAGGTTTATTATAAATAACTTGAAAATGTAAAACTAATCATTTGAAGCATTTCGATATCGATTGCTAAATGTGTATATATAAGAAAATCGACTTTACATATACCTAAATATAAGACTACGGAATTCTTCCAAATGTACTGTCGTTATGCCGCCGTGGTTTGTATCAACTACAATACGTTAAAGAAGGTTAATTATTTTAAATATGTTAAACTAATGGTTTGAAGCATTTCGATATCGACTGCTAAATGTGTAAATACAACAAAATCGACTTTATACCTAAATATAAAAGTATAACATTACGGAATTCTTCTAAATGCACTGCCGTTATACCGTTAAGGCTTTATGTAGACCTCATTAAGCTAAAAAATGTTTATTAACTTAATATGTTAAACAAATGATTTACAGCATTTCGATATCGATAGCTAAATGTGTATATACAAGTAAATCGACTTTATACCTGAATATAAGATTACGGAATTCTTCTACATGCACTACAGTTATGCCGCCATGGCTTTATGTTAACTTCAGTGCGGTAAAGAAGCTTTATTAACTTAAACATGTTAAACTAATGATTTGAGACATTTCGATATCGCTTGCTAAATGTGTATATATAAGAAAATCGAGTTTATGCCTAAATATATGATAACGGAATTCTTCTAGACGCACTGCCGTTATGCCCTTAAGGCTTTATGTAGACTTCAGTAAGATAGAGGGGAATCATTAACTTAAATATGTTAAACTTATGATTTGAAGCATTTCGATATCGATTGCTAAATGTGTAAATACAATAAAATCGACTTTGTACCGAAATATTAGATTACGGAATTCTTTTAAATGCACTGCAGTTATACCGTTAAGGCTTTATGTAAACTTCAGTGCGTTAAAGAAGGTTTATTATAAATAACTTGAAAACTAATGATTTGAAGCATTTCGATATAGATTGCTATATGTGTATGTACAACAATATCGACTTTATACCTAAATAAAAGATAACGGAATTCTTCTACATGCACTGCCGTTATGCCGTTAAGGCTTTTGTAGACTTCAGTATGAAAAAGAAGGTTAATTAACTTAAATATGTTAAACTAATATTTTGAAGCATTTCGATATCAATTGCTAAATGAGTATATACAAGAAAATCGACTTTATACCTAAATATAAGATTATGGAATTCTTCTAACTGCACTGCCGTTATGCCGCCATGGCTTTGTGTCACCTTCGGTAGGTTAAAGAAGTTTATTTAACTTAAATATGTTAAACTAATGATTTGAAGCATTTCGATATCGATTGCTAAATATGTAAATACAAGAAAATCGACTTAATACCTTGATATAAGGTTACGGAATTCTTCTAAATGCACTGCAGTTATACCGTTAAAGCTTTATGTACACTTCAGTGCGTTAAAGAAGGTTTATTAACTTAAATATGTTAAACTAATGATTTGAAGCATTTCGATATCGATAGCTAAATGTGTATATACAAGAAAATCGACTTTATACCTAAATATAAGATAACGGAATTTTAACATGCACTGCCGTTATGCCATCATGGCTAAATTAAACTTCTGATCACTAAAGAAGGTATATTAACTTAAATATGTTAAACTAATGAGTTGAACCATCTCGATATCGATTGCTAAATGTGTATATACAAAGAATCGACTTTATTCCTAAATATAAGATTACGGAATTCACTCAAATATACTGCCGTTATGCCGTTATGGCTTTATTTAAACTTCAGTAAGATAAAGAAGGTTATTTAACCTAAATATGCTAAACCAGTTATTTAAAGATTTTCGATATCGATTGCTAAATGTGTAAATCCAAGAAGAGCGACTACATACCTAAATATAAGATTATGGAATTCTTCTACATGCACTCCGTGATGGCGCCATGGCTTTATGTTAACTTCAGGCGTTAAAGAAGCTTTATAAACTTAAATATGTTAAACTAATGATTTGAAGCATTTCAATATCGATTGCTAAATGAGTATATACAAGAAAATCGAATTCATACCTAAATATAAGATTACGTAATTCTTCTAAATGCACTGCCGTTATGGCTTTATGTTAACTTCAGTTCGTTAAAGAAGGATTATTAACTTAAATATGTTAAGCCAGTTATTTGAAGCATTTCGATATGGAAAGCTTAATGCATATATACAAGAAAATCGACTTTATACCTAAATATAAGACTACGGAATTCTTCCAAATGTACTGTCGTTATGCCGCCATGGCCCTTTATCAACTTCAATACGATAAAGAAGGTTAATTAACTTAAATATGTTAAACTAATGATTTGAAGCATTTCGATATCGATTGCTAAATGTGTATATACAAGAAAATCGAATTTATACCTAAATATAAAATTATAACATTACGGTATTCTTCTAAATGCACTGCCGTTATGCCGTTAAGGCTTTATGTAGACTTCAGTAAGCTAAAAAAAGTTTATTAACTTAATATGTTAAACCAATGATTTGAAGCATTTCGATATCGATATCTAAATGTGTATATAAAAGAAAATCGACTTTACACCTAAATATAAGATTACGGAATTCTTCCAAATGCACTGCCGTTATGGCTTTATAACAACTTCAATACGTTAAAGAAAGTTAATAAACTTAAATATGTTAAACTAATGATTTGAAGCATTTTGATATCGCTTGCCAAATATGTATTTACAAGAAAATCGAATTTATACCTAAATATAAGATAACGGAATTTTTCTAAATGCACTGCCGTTATGCCGTTAACACTTTATGTAGACTTCAGTGCGTTAAAGAAGGTTTATTAACTTAAATATGTTAAACTAATGATTAGAAGCATTTCGATATCGATTGCTAAATGTGTAGATACAAGAAAATCGACTTTATACCTAAATATAAGATTACGGAATTCTTCCAAATATACTGTCTTTATGCCGCCATGGCTTTGTATCAACTTCAATATGTTAAAGAAGGTTAATTATTTTAAATATGTTAAACTAATGGTTTGAAGCATTTTGATATCGCTTGCTAAATGAATATATACAAGAAAGTCGAATTTATACCTAAATATAAGATAACGGAATTCTTCTAAATGCAGTGCTGTTATACCGTTAAGGCTTTATGTAGACTTCAGTGCGTTAAAGAAGGTCTATTAACTTAAATATGTTAAACTAATGATTTGAAGCATTTCGATATCGATTGCTAAATGTGTATATACAAGAAAATCGACTTTATACCTAAATATAAGATTACGGAATTCTTCCAAATGTACTGTAGTTATGCCACCATGGCTTTATGTAAACTTCAGTTCGTTAAAAAAGTTTTATTAACTTAAATATGTTAAACTAATGATTTGAAGCTTTTCGATATTAATTGCTAAATGTGTGTATACAACAAAATCGACTTTATGCCTAAATATAAGAATACGGAATTCTTCTAAATGCACTGCCGTCATGCCGATAAGGCTTTATGTAAGTGCCAGTAAGACAAAGTAGGCTAAATAACTTAAATACATATGTTAAACCAGTTATTTGAAGCATTTCGATATCGATTGCTAAATGTGTATATACAAAAAAAGCGATTTTATACCTAAATATAAGATAACGGAATTCTAAATGCACTGCCGTTCTGCCGTAATGGCTTTAGTAAGATTAAGAAGTTTAATTTACCTCAATATGTTAAACTAATGATTTGAAGCATTTCGATATCGATTGCTAAATGTGTATATACAAGAAAATCGATTTTATACCTAAATATAAGATAACGGAATTCTTCTAAATGCACTGCCGTTCTACCGTAATGGTTTTATGTAAACTTCAGTTCGTTAAAGAAGGTTTATTAACTTAAATATGTGAAACTAATGATTTGAAGCATTTCGATATCGATTCCTAAATGTGTATACACAAGAAAATCGACTTTATCCATAAATATAACATTACGTAATTCTTCTAAATGCATTGCCGTTATACCGATATGGCTTTATGTAGACTTCAGTAATATAAAGAGGGTTAATTAACTTCAATATGTTAAACTAATGATTTGAAGCATTTCGATATCGATTGCTAAATGCATATATACAAGAAAATCGATTTTATACCTAAATATAAGATTACGGAATTCTTCCAAATTACTGTCGTTATGCCGCCATGGCTTTATATCACCTTCAATACGTTAAAGATGGTTAATTAACTAAAATATGTTAAACTAATGATTTGGAGCATTTCGATATCGATTGCCAAATATGTAAATACAAGAAAATCGACTTTTTACCTTAATATAAGATTACGGAATTCTTCTAAATGCACTGCAGTTATACTTTTAAGGCTTTATGTAGACTTCAGTGTGTTAAAGAAGGTTTATTATAAATAACTTGAAAATGTAAAACTAATCATTTGAAGCATTTCGATATCGATTGCTAAATGTGTATATATAAGAAAATCGACTTTACATATACCTAAATATAAGACTACGGAATTCTTCCAAATGTACTGTCGTTATGCCGCCGTGGTTTGTATCAACTACAATACGTTAAAGAAGGTTAATTATTTTAAATATGTTAAACTAATGGTTTGAAGCATTTCGATATCGACTGCTAAATGTGTAAATACAACAAAATCGACTTTATACCTAAATATAAAAGTATAACATTACGGAATTCTTCTAAATGCACTGCCGTTATACCGTTAAGGCTTTATGTAGACCTCATTAAGCTAAAAAATGTTTATTAACTTAATATGTTAAACAAATGATTTACAGCATTTCGATATCGATAGCTAAATGTGTATATACAAGTAAATCGACTTTATACCTGAATATAAGATTACGGAATTCTTCTACATGCACTACAGTTATGCCGCCATGGCTTTATGTTAACTTCAGTGCGGTAAAGAAGCTTTATTAACTTAAACATGTTAAACTAATGATTTGAGACATTTCGATATCGCTTGCTAAATGTGTATATATAAGAAAATCGAGTTTATGCCTAAATATATGATAACGGAATTCTTCTAGACGCACTGCCGTTATGCCCTTAAGGCTTTATGTAGACTTCAGTAAGATAGAGGGGAATCATTAACTTAAATATGTTAAACTTATGATTTGAAGCATTTCGATATCGATTGCTAAATGTGTAAATACAATAAAATCGACTTTGTACCGAAATATTAGATTACGGAATTCTTTTAAATGCACTGCAGTTATACCGTTAAGGCTTTATGTAAACTTCAGTGCGTTAAAGAAGGTTTATTATAAATAACTTGAAAACGTAAAACTAATGATTTGAAGCATTTCGATATAGATTGCTAAATGAGTATATACAAGAAAATCGACTTTATACCTAAATATAAGATTATGGAATTCTTCTAACTGCACTGCCGTTATGCCGCCATGGCTTTGTGTCACCTTCGGTAGGTTAAAGAAGTTTATTTAACTTAAATATGTTAAACTAATGATTTGAAGCATTTCGATATCGATTGCTAAATATGTAAATACAAGAAAATCGACTTAATACCTTGATATAAGGTTACGGAATTCTTCTAAATGCACTGCAGTTATACCGTTAAAGCTTTATGTACACTTCAGTGCGTTAAAGAAGGTTTATTAACTTAAACATGTTAAACTAATGATTTGAAGCATTTCGATATCGATAGCTAAATGTGTATATACAAGAAAATCGACTTTATACCTAAATATAAGATAACGGAATTTTAACGTTATGCCATCATGGCTAAATTAAACTTCTGATCACTAAAGAAGGTATATTAACTTAAATATGTTAAACTAATGAGTTGAACCATCTCGATATCGATTGCTAAATGTGTATATACAAAGAATCGACTTTATTCCTAAATATAAGATTACGGAATTCACTCAAATATACTGCCGTTATGCCGTTATGGCTTTATTTAAACTTCAGTAAGATAAAGAAGGTTATTTAACCTAAATATGCTAAACCAGTTATTTAAAGATTTTCGATATCGATTGCTAAATGTGTAAATCCAAGAAAAGCGACTACATACCTAAATATAAGATTATGGAATTCTTCTACATGCACTCCGTGATGGCGCCATGGCTTTATGTTAACTTCAGGCGTTAAAGAAGCTTTATAAACTTAAATATGTTAAACTAATGATTTGAAGCATTTCAATATCGATTGCTAAATGAGTATATACAAGAAAATCGAATTCATACCTAAATATAAGATTACGTAATTCTTCTAAATGCACTGCCGTTATGGCTTTATGTTAACTTCAGTTCGTTAAAGAAGGTTTATTAACTTAAATATGTTAAGCCAGTTATTTGAAGCATTTCGATATCGAAAGCTTAATGCATATATACAAGAAAATCGACTTTATACCTAAATATAAGACTACGGAATTCTTCCAAATGTACTGTCGTTATGCCGCCATGGCCCTTTATCAACTTCAATACGATAAAGAAGGTTAATTAACTTAAATATGTTAAACTAATGATTTGAAGCATTTCGATATCGATTGCTAAATGTGTATATACAAGAAAATCGAATTTATACCTAAATATAAAATTATAACATTACGGTATTCTTCTAAATGCACTGCCGTTATGCCGTTAAGGCTTTATGTAGACTTCAGTAAGCTAAAAAAAGTTTATTAACTTAATATGTTAAACCAATGATTTGGAGCATTTCGATATCGATATCTAAATGTGTATATAAAAGAAAATCGACTTTACACCTAAATATAAGATTACGGAATTCTTCCAAATGCACTGCCGTTATGGCTTTATAACAACTTCAATACGTTAAAGAAAGTTAATAAACTTAAATATGTTAAACTAATGATTTGAAGCATTTTGATATCGCTTGCCAAATATGTATTTACAAGAAAATCGAATTTATACCTAAATATAAGATAACGGAATTTTTCTAAATGCACTGCCGTTATGCCGTTAACACTTTATGTAGACTTCAGTGCGTTAAAGAAGGTTTATTAACTTAAATATGTTAAACTAATGATTAGAAGCATTTCGATATCGATTGCTAAATGTGTAGATACAAGAAAATCGACTTTATACCTAAATATAAGATTACGGAATTCTTCCAAATATACTGTCTTTATGCCGCCATGGCTTTGTATCAACTTCAATATGTTAAAGAAGGTTAATTATTTTAAATATGTTAAACTAATGGTTTGAAGCATTTTGATATCGCTTGCTAAATGAATATATACAAGAAAGTCGAATTTATACCTAAATATAAGATAACGGAATTCTTCTAAATGCAGTGCTGTTATACCGTTAAGGCTTTATGTAGACTTCAGTGCGTTAAAGAAGGTCTATTAACTTAAATATGTTAAACTAATGATTTGAAGCATTTCGATATCGATTGCTAAATGTGTATATACAAGAAAATCGACTTTATACCTAAATATAAGATTACGGAATTCTTCCAAATGTACTGTAGTTATGCCGCCATGGCTTTGTATCAACTGCAGTTCGTTAAAGAAGGTTTGTTAACTTAAATATGTTAAACCAGTTATTTGAAGCATTTCGATATCGATTGCTAAATGTGTAAATACAAGAAAATCGACTTTACACCTAAATAAAAAAATATAACATTACGGAATTCTTCTAAATGCACTGCCGTTATATCGTTAATGCTTTACGCAGACTTCAGTAAAATAAAAAATGTTTATTAACTTAATATGTTAAACTAATGATTTGAAGCATTTCGATATCGATAGCTAAATATGTATATACAAGAAAATGGACTTTATACCTAAATATAAGATTATGGAATTCTTCCTAATGTACAGTCGTTATGCCGCCATGGCTTTATGTCAACTTCAATTCGTTAAAGAAGGTTAATTAACTTAAATAAGTTAAATTAATAATTTGAAGCATTTTGATATCGCTTGCTAAATGAGTATATACAAGAAAGTCGAATTTATACCTAAATATAAAATTATAACATTATGGAATTCTTCTAAATGCACTGCCGTTATGCCATTAGGGCCTTATGCAGACTTTAGTGCGCTAAAGAAGGTTTATTAACTTAAATATGTTAAACTAATGATTTGAAGCATTTCGATATCGATTGCTAAATGTGTATATACAAGAAAATCGACTTTATACTTAAATATAAGATTACGGAATTCTTCCAAATGAACTGTCGTTATGCCGCCAGGGCTTTGTATCAACTGCATTTCGTTAAAGAAGGTTTATTAACTTAAATATGTTAAACCAGTTCTTTGAAGCATTTCGATATCGATTGCTAAATGTGTAAATACACGAAAATCGTCTTTATACCTAAATATAAAATTATAACATTATGGAATTCTTCTAAATGCACTGCCGTTATGCCATTAGGGCCTTATGTAGACTTTAGTGCGCTAAAGAAGGTTTATTAACTTAAATATGTTAAACTAATGATTTGAAGCTTTTCGATATACAAGAAAATCGAATTTATACCTAAATAAAAGATAACATAATACTTCTAAATGCACTGCCGTTATGCCGTTAAGGCTTTATGTAGACTTCAGTGAGTTAAAGAAGGTTTATTAATTTAAATATGTTAAACTAATGATTTGAAGCATTTCGATATCGATTGCTAAATGTGTATATACAAGAAAATCGACTTTACATATACCTAAATATAAGATTACGGAATTCTTCCAAATGTACTGTCGTTATGCCGCCATGGTTTGTATCAACTACAATACGTTAAAGAAGGTTAATTATTTTAAATATGTTAAACTAATGATTTGAAGCATTTCGATATCGATTGCTAAATGTGTATATACAAGAAAATCGACTTTATACTTAAATATAAGATTACGGAATTGTCCCAAATGTACTGTCGTTATGCCGCCATGGCTTTGTATCACCTTCAATACGTTAAAGAAGGTTTATTAACTTAAATATGTAAAACTAATGATTTGAAGCATTTCGATATCGATTGCTAAATGAGTATGTACAAGAAAATCGAATTCATACCTAAACATAAGATTACGTAATTCTTCTAAATGCACTGCCGTTATGCGGTTAAGGCTTTTGCAGACTTCAGTAAGAAAAAGAGGGTTAAGTAACTTAAATATATTTAACTAATGATTTGAAGCATTTCGATATCGATTGCTAAATGTGTATGTACAAAAACATCGACTTTATACCTACATATAAGATTACGGAATTTTTTTAAATTACTCTCGTTACGCCGCCATGGCTTTATTTCACCTTCAATACGTTAAGGATGGTTAATTAACTAAAATATGTTAAACTAATGATTTGGAGCATTTCGATATCGATTGCTAAATATGTAAATACAAGAAAATCGACTTTTTACCTTAATATAAGGTTACGGAATTCTTCTAAATGCACTGCAGTTATACCGTTAAAGCTTTATGTAGACTTCAGTGAGTTAAAGAAGGTTTATTAACTTAAATATGTGAAACTAAAGATTTGAAGCATTTCGATACCGATTGCAAAATGCGTATATTGAACAAAATCGACTTTATACCTAAATATAAGATTACGGAATTCTTCCAAATGCACTGCCGTTATACCGTTATGGCTTTATGTAAACTTCAGTAAGAAAAAGAAGGATAATTAACTTAAATATGTTAAACTAATGATTTGAAGCATTTCGATTACTAAATGTGTATATACAAAAAAATCGACTTTATACCTACATATAAGATTACGGAATTCTTCCAAATTACTGTCGTTACGCCGCCATGGCTTTATTTCACCTTCAATACGTTAAGGGTGGTTAATTAACTAAAATATGTTAAACTAATGATTTGGAGCATTTCGATATCGATCGCTAAATATGTAATTACAAGAAAATCGACTTTGTACCTTAATATAAGATTACGGAATTCTTCTAAATGCACTGCCGTTATGCCGCCATGGTTTTATGTTAACTTCAAAGCGTTAAAGAAGCTTTATTAACTTAAACATGTTAAACTAATGATTTCAAACATTTCGATATCGCTTGCTAAATGTGTATATATAAGAAAGTCGAGTTTATGCCTAAATATAAGATAACGGAATTCTTCTAAACGCACTGCCGTTATGCCCTTAAGGCTTTATGTAGACTTCAGTAAGATAGAGGGGAATCATTAACTTAAATATGTTAAACTTATGATTTGAAGCATTTCGATATCGATTGCTAAATGTGTAAATACAATAAAATCGACTTTGTACCTAAATATAAGATTACGGAATTCTTTTAAATGAACTGCAGTTATACCGTTAAGGCTTTATGTAAACTTCAGTGCGTTAAAGAAGGTTTATTATAAATTACTTGAAAACGTTAAACTTATGATTTAAAGCATTTCGATATCGCTTGCTATATGTGTATGTACAACAATATCGACTTTATACCTAAATAAAAGATAACGGAATTGTTCTACATGCACTGCCGTTATGCCGTTAAGGCTTTTGTAGACTTCAGTATGAAAAAGAGGGTTAATTAACTTAAATATGTTAAACTAATATTTTGAAGCATTTCGATATCAATTGCTAAATGAGTATATACAAGAAAATCGACTTTATACCTAATTATAAGATTATGGAATTCTTCTAACTGCACTGCCGTTATGCCGCCATGGCTTCATGTCACCTTTGGTAGGTTAAAGAAGTTTATTTAACTTAAATATGTTAAACTAATGATTTGAAGCATTTCGATATCGATTGCTAAATATATAAATACAAGAAAATCGAATTTATACCTTGATATAAGATTACGGAATTCTTCTAAATGCACTGCAGTTATACCGTTAAAGCTTTATGTACACTTCAGTGCGTTAAAGAAGGTTTATTAACTTAAATTTGTTAAACTAATGATTTGAAGCATTTCGATATCGATAGCTAAATGTTTATATAAAAGAAAATCGACTTTATACCTAAATATAAGATAACGGAATTTTTCTACATGCACTGCCGTTATGCCATCATGGCTATATGCAAACTTCTGATCACTTAAGAAGGTACATTAACTTAAATATGTTAAACTAATGAGTTGAACCATCTCGATATCGATTGCTAAATGTGTATATACAAGAAAATCGAATTTATACCTAAATATAAAATTATAACATTACGGTATTCTTCTAAATGGACTGCCGTTATGCCGTTAAGGCTTTATGTAGACTTCAAAAAGCTAAAAAATGTTTATTAACTTAATATGTTAAACTAATGATTTGAAGCATTTCGATATCGATATCTAGATGTGTATATAAAAGAAAATCGACTTTACACCTAAATATAAGAATACGGAATTCTTCCAAATGCACTGCCGTTATGGCTTTATAACAACTTCAATACGTTAAAGAAAGTTAATAAACTTAAATATGTTAAACTAATGATTTGAGGCATTTTGATATCGCTTGCCAAATATGTATTTACAAGAAAATCGAATTTATACCTAAATATAAGATAACGGAATTCTTCTAAATGCACTGGAGTTATACTGTTAGGGCTTTATGTAGACTTCAGTGTGTTAAAGAAGGTTTATTATAAATAACTTGAAAATGTAAAACTAATGATTTGAAGCATTTCGATATCGATTGCTAAATGTGTATATACAAGAAAATCGACTTTACATATACCTAAATATAAGATTACGGAATTCTTCCAAATGTACTGTCGTTATGCCGCCATGGTTTGTATCAACTACAATACGTTAAAGAAGGTTAATTATTTTAAATATGTTAAAATAATGGTTTGAAGCATTTCGATATCGACTGCTAAATGTGTAAATACAACAAAATCGACTTTATACCTAAATATAAAATTATAACATTACGGATTTCTTCTAAATGCACTGCCGTTATACCGTTAAGGCTTTATGTAGACCTCATTAAGCTAAAAAATGTTTCTTAACTTAATATGTTAAACTAATGATTTGAAGCATTTCGATATCGATTGCTAAATGTGTATATACAAGAAAATCGAATTTATACCTAAATATAAGATTACGGAATTCTTCTACATGCACTGCCGTTATGCCGTTAAGGCTTTTGCAGACTTCAGTAAGAAAAAGAGGGTTAAGTAACTTAAATATGTTAAACTAATGATTTAAAGCATTTCGATATCGATCGCTAAATGTGTATGTACAACAAAATCGACTTTATACCTAAATATAAGTTAACGGAATTCATATAAATATACTGCCGTTATGCCGTTATGGCTTTATTTAAACTTCAGTGAGATAAAGAAGGTTAATTAACCTAAATATGCTAAACCAGTTATTTGAAGATTTTCGATATCGATTCCTAAATGTGTAAATCCAAGAAACTCGACTACATACCTAAATAGAAGATTACGGAATTCTTCCAAATGCACTGCCGTTATGGCTTTATATCAACTTCAATACGTTAAAGAAGGTTAATTAACTTAAATATGTTGATTTGAAGCATTTCGATATCGCTTGCCAAATATGTATATACAAAAAAATCGAATTCATACCTAATTACAAGACTACGGAATTCTTCCAAATGTACTGTCGTTATGCCGCCATGGCTCTTTACCAACTTCAATACGTTAAAGAAGGTCAATTAACTTAAATATGTTAAATTAATGATTTGAAGCATTTCGATATCGATTGCTAAATGTGTATATACAAGAAAATCGAATTTATATCTAAATATAAAATTAAAACATTACGGAATTCTTCTAAATGCACTGCCGTTATACCGCTAAGGCTTTATGTAGACTTCAGTAAGCTAAACAATTTTTATTAACTTAATATGTTAAACTAATGATTCGAAGCATTTCGATATCGATATCTTAATGTGTATATAAAAGAAAATCGACTTTATACCTAAATATAAGATTACGGAATTCTTCTAAATGCACTGACGTTATGCCGCCATGGCTTTATGTCAACTTCAATGCGTTAAAGAAGGTTAATTAACTTAAATATGTTAAACTAATGATTTGAAGCATTTCGATATCGCTTGCCAAATATGTATATACAAGAAAATCGAAATTATACCTAAATACAAGATAACGGAATTTTTCTAAATGCACTGCCGTTATGCCGTTAAAACTTTATGCAGACTTCAGTGCGTTAAAAAGGTTTATTATCTTAAATATGTTAAACTAATGATTTGAAGCATTTCGATATCGATTGCTAAATGCGTATATTGAACAAAAAAAATGCACTGCCGTTATGCCGTTAAGGCTTTTGTAGACTTCAGTAAGATAAAGAGGATTAATTAACTTAAATCTGTTAAAGTTATGATGTGAAGCATATCGGCATCGATTGCTAAATGTGTATATACAAGAAAAT
>JAPZAG010001679.1:0-27661 GCA_027475135.1 Bactrocera correcta | reverse complement strand
TGTCGTTATGCCGCCATGGCTCTATATCACCTTCATTACGTTAAAGAAGGTTAACTAACTTAAGTATGTTAAACGAATGATTTGAAGCATTTCGATATCGCTTGCTAAATGTGTATATACAAGAAAATCGACTTTATACCTAAATATAAGATTACGGAATTCTTTTAAATGCACTGCCGTTATGCAGTTATGGCTTCATGTTAACTTCTGTTCGTTAAAGAAGGTTTATTGACTTAAGTATGTTAAACTAATGATTTGAAGATTTTCGAAATCGATTGCTAAATTCATATATACAAGAAAATCTTCTTTATACCTAAATATAAGATTACGGAATTCTTCCAAATGTACTGTCGTTATGCCGCCATGGTTTGTATCAACTTCAATACGCTAAAGAAGGTTAATAATTTTAAGTATGTTAAACTAATGGTTTGAAGCATTTCGATATCGACTGCTAAATGTGTAAATACAACAAAATCGACTTTATACCTAAATATAAAATTATAGCATTACGGAGTTCTTCTAAATGCACTGCCGTTATACCGTTAGGGCTTTATGTAGACCTCATTAAGCTAAAAAATGTTTATTAACTTAATATGTTAAACTAATGATTTGAAGCATTTCGATATCGATTGCTAAATGTGTATATGCAAAAAAAATCGAATTTATACCTAAATATAAGCCGTTATGCCGCCATGGCTTTGTGTTAACTTCAGTGCTTTAAAGTAGGTTTGTTAACTTAAATATGTTAAACCAGTTAATTGTAGCATTTCGGTATGGATTGCTAAATGAGTATATACAAAAAAAATCGACTTTATACCTAAATAGAGGATTACGGAATTCTTCTAATTGCACTGCCGTTATGCCGTTAAGGCTTTTGTAGACTTCAGTAAGATAAAGAGGGTTAATTATCTTAAATATGTTAAACTCATGATTTGAAGCATTTCCATGTCGATTGCTGAATGCGTATATACAACAAAATCGAATTAATACCTAAATATAAGATTACGGAACTTTTCCAAACTTTTCCACTGCCGTTATGCCGTTAAGGCTTTTGTAGACTTCAGTAAGAAAAAGAGGATTAATTTACTTAAATATGTTTAACTAATGATTTGAAGCATTTCGATATCCATTGCTAAATGTGTATGTACAAGAAAATCGATTTTTTACCTAAGTAAAAGATTACGGAATTCACCCAAATATACTGTCGTTATGCCGCCATGGCTTTATATCAACTTCAATACGTTAAAAAAGGTTAATTAACTTAAATATGTTAAACTAATGGTTTGAAGCATTTAGATATCGATTGCTAAATGTGTATATACAAAAAAAAATCGAATTTATACCTAAATATAAGATTACGGATTTCTTCTACATGCACTGCCGTTATGCCGCCATGGCTTTGTGTTAACTTCAGTGCGTTAAAGTAGGTTTGTTAACGTAAATATGTCAAACTAATGATTTGAAGCATTTCGATATCGATTGCTAAATGAGTATATACAACAAAATCGACTTTATTCCTAAATATAAGATTACGTAAATCTTCTAAATGCACCGCCGTTATGCCGTTAAGGCTGATTAACTTATATTTAAGTTAATTAACCTTGTTTAACGTATTGAAGTTGATGTAAAGCCATGGCAGCATAACGACAATACATTTGGAAGAATTCCGTAGTCTTGTTTTTATGTATAAAGTTGATTTTCTTGCATATACCCATTTAGCAATCGATATCGAAATGCTTCAAATCATTACTTTAACATATTTAAGTTAATAAACCTTCTTTAACGAACGGAAGTTGGCTTAAAGCCATGGCGGCATAACGGCAGTGCATTTAGAAGAATTCCGTAATCTTATATGAGGTATAAGGTCGATTTTCTTGTATATACACATTTAGCTATACATATCGAAATGCTTCAAATCATTAGTTTAACATATTTAAGTTATTAAACCTTATTTATCTTACTGAAGTTCACATAAAGCCATAACGGTATAACGGCAGTGCATTTGTGGGAATTTCGTTATCTTATATTTAGGTATAAAGTCGATTTTGTTTTATATACACATTTAGCAATCGATATCGAAATGCCTCAAATCATTAGTTTAACATATTTAAGTTAATTAACCTTCTTTAACATATTGAAGTTGATATAAGGCCATGGTGGCATAACGGCAGTACATTTGGAAGAATTCCGTAATCTTATATTTAGGTATAAAGAAGATTTTCTTGTATATATGAATATAGCAATCGATTTCGAAAATCTTCAAATCATTAGTTTAACATACTTAAGTCAATAAACCTTCTTTAACGAACAGAAGTTAACATGAAGCCATAACTGCATAACGGCAGTGCATTTAAAAGAATTCCGTAATCTTATATTTAGGTATAAAGTCGATTTTCTTGCATATACACATATAGCAATCGATATCAAAATGCCTCAACTCATTAGTTTAACATATTTAAGTTAATTAACCCTCTTTATCTTACTGAAGTCTTCAAACGCCTTAACGGCATAACGGCAATGCAAGTAGAAGAATTCCGTAATCTTATATTTAGGTATAAAGTCGATTTTCTTGTATATACTCATTTGGCAATCGATATCGAAATGCTTCACATCATTAGTTTGACATATTTAAGTTAAAAACCGACTTTAAACCGAAGATAACACAAAGCCATGGCGGCATAACGGCAGTGCATGTAGAAGAAATCCGTAATCTTATATTTAAGTATTAAGTCGAATTTGTTGTATATATGCATAATAAAGCTTCTTTAACGCACTGAAGTTAACATAAAGCCATGGCGGCATAACGGCAGTGTATGTAGAAGAATTCCGTAATCTTATATTTAGGTATAAAGTCGATTTTATTATATATATACATATAGCAATCGATATCGAAATGCTTCAAATTATTAGCTTAAAATATTTAAGTTCATAAACCTTCTTTAACGAACTGAAGTTGGCATAAAGCAATGGCGGCATAACAGCAGTGCATTTAGGAGAATTCCGTAATCTTATATTTAGGCATAAAGTCGATTTTCTTGTATATACACATTTAGCAATCGATAACGAAATGCTTCAAATCATTAGTTTATCATATTTAAGTTAATTAACCTTATTTATCTTACTGAAGTTTACATAAAGCCATAACGGTATAACGACAGTGCATTTGGAAGAATTCCGTAATCTTATATTTAGGTATAAAGTCGATTTTCTTGTATATATGTATTTCGCAATCGATATCGAGATGCTTCAACTCATTAGTTTAACATAGTTAAGTTAATAAACCTTCTTTAACGAACTGAGGTGTGCATAAAGCCATGGCGGCATAATGGCAGTACATGTAGAAGAATTCCGTTAGGTTATATTTAGGTATAAAGTCGATTTTCTTGTATATGCACATTTAGCAATCGATATCGAGATGCTGTAAATCATTAGTTTAACAACTTTAAGTTAATTAGCCTTCTTTAACGTAATGAAGGTGATATAAAGCCATGGCGGCATAACGACAGTACATTTGGAAGTATTCCGTAATCTTATGTTTAGTATAAATTCGATTTTCTTTTATATAAACATATAGCTATCGATATCGAAATGCTTCAAATAACTGGTTTAACATATTTAAGTTAATAAACCTTCTTTAACGAACTGAACATAAATTCATAACGGCATAACGGCAGTGCATTTAGAATAATTCCGTTATCTTATATTAATGTATAAAGTCGATTTTCTTGCATATACACATTTAGCAATCGATATCGAAATGCTTCAAATCATTAGTTTAACATATTTAAGTTAACTAACCTTCTTTATCTTACTGAAGTTTACATAAAGCCATAACGGTATAACGGCAGTGCATTTGGATGAATTCCGTAATCTTATATTAAGGTATTAAGTCGATTTTGTTGTATATACACTTTTAGCAATCGATATCGAAATGCTTCAAATCATTAGTTTAAAATATTTAAGTTCATAAACCTTCTTTAACGAACTGAAGTTGGCATAAAGCAATGGCGGCATAACAGCAGTGCATTTAGAAGAATTCCGTAATCCTATATTTAGGTATAAAGTCGATTTTGTTGTATATACGCATTAAGCAATCGATATCGAAATGCTTCAAATAACTGGTTTAACATATTTAAGTTAATAAACCTTCTTTAACGAACTGAACATAAATCCATAACTGCATAATGGCAGTGCATTTAGAATAATTCCGTTATCTTATATTAATGTATAAAGTCGATTTTCTTGCATATACACATTTAGCAATCGATATCGAAATGCTTCAAATCATTAGTTTAACATATTTAAGTTAATAAGCCTTCTTTAACGAACGCAAGTTGGCTTAAAAATTCCGTAATCTTATATTTAGGTATAAAGTCGATTTTCTTGTATATACATATTTAGCTATCGATATTGAAATGCTTCAAATCATTAGTTTAACATATTAAGTTAATAAGCATTTTTTAGCTTACTGAAGTCTACATAAAGCCTTAACGGTATAACGGCAGTGCATTTAGAAGAATTCCGTAATGTTATAATTTTATATTTAGGTATAACGTCGATTTTCTTGTATTTACACATTTAGCAATCGATATCGAAATGCTTCAAAACATTAGTTTAACATATTTAAAATAATTTACCTTCTTTAACTTATTGAAGGTGATATAAAGCCATGGCGGCATAACGACAGTACAATTGGAAGAATTCCGTAATCTTATATTTAGGTATAAAGTCGATTTTCTTGTATATACACATTTTTCAATCGATATCAAAATGCTTCAAATAACTGGTTTAGCATATTTAAGTTAATTAACTTTCTTTATCTTACTGAAGTTTACATAGAGCCATAACGACATAACGGCAGTATATGTGGCAGAATTCCGTAATCTTATATTAAGGTATAAAGTCGATTTTATTGTACATACACATTTAGCAATCGATATCGAAATGCTTCATCTCATAAGTTTAACATATTTAAGCTAATAAACCTTCTTTAACGTACTGAAATTTATATAAAGCCATAACGGCATAACGGCAGTGTATTTCGAAGAATTCCGTAATCTTATATTTAGATATAAAGCCGAATTTGTTGTATATACGCATTTAGCAATCGATATCGAAATTCTTCAAATCATAAGTTTAACATATTTAAAATAATTAACCTTCTTTAACGTAATGAAGGTGATATAAAGCCATGGCGGCCTAACGACAGTGCATTTAGAAGAATTCCGTAATCTTATATTTAGGTATAAATTCGATTTTGTTGTATATACGCATTCAGCAATCGATATCGAAATGCTTCAAATAACTGGTTTAGCATATTTAGGTTAATTAACCTTCTTTATCTTACTGAAGTTTACATAAAGCCATAACGGCATAACGGCAGTATATTTGGGTGAATTTTGTAATCTTTTACTTAGGTAAAAAATCGATTTTCTTGTACATACACATTTAGCAATGGATATCGAAATGCTTCAAATCATTAGTTAAACATATTTAAGTAAATTAATCCTCTTTTTCTTACTGAAGTCTACAAAAGCCTTAACGGCATAACGGCAGTGGAAAAGTTTGGAAAAGTTCCGTAATCTTATATTTAGGTATTAAGTCGATTTTGTTGTATATACGCATTCAGCAATCGACATCGAAATGCTTCAAATCATGAGTTTAACATATTTAAGATAATTAACCCTCTTTATCTTACTGAAGTCTACAAAAGCCTTAACGGCATAACGGCAGTGCATTTCGAAGAATTCCGTAATCTTATATTTACGTGTAAAGTCGATTTTCTTGTATATACTCATTTAGCAATCGATATCGAAATGCTTCAAATCATTAGTTTAACATATTTAAGTTAATTAACCTTCTTTAACATAATGAAGGTGATATAAAGCCATGGCAGCATAACGACAGTGCATTTAGAAGAATTTCGTAATCTTATATTGAGGTATATAGTCGATTTTCTTGTATTTACACATTTAGCAATCGATATCGAAAATCTTCAAATCATTAGTTTAACATATTTAAGTTAATTAACCTTCTTTAACGTAATGAAGGTAATATAAAGCCATGGCGGCATAACGACAGTGCATTTAGAAGAATTCCGTTATCATATATTTAGGTATAAAGTCGATTTGCTTGTATATACACATTTTGCAATCGTTATCGAATTGCCTCAAATCATTAGTTTAACATATTTAAGTTAATTAACCCCCCTTATCTTACTGAAGTCTACAAACGCCTTAAAGGCATAACGGCAGTGCATGTAGAAGAATGCCGTAATCTTATATTTAGGTATAAAGTCGATATTCTTGTAAATAAACATTTAGCAATCGATATCGAAATGCCTCAAATCATTAGTTTAACATATTTAAGTTAATTAACCCCCTTTATCTTACTGAAGTCTACAAACTCCTTAACGGCATAACGGCAGTGCATGTAGAAGAATTCCGTTATCATATATTTAGGTATAAAGTCGATTTTCTTGTATATACACATTTAGCAATCGATATCGAAATGCCTTAAATCATCAGTTTAACATATTTAAGTTAATTAACCCTCTTTATCTTACTGAAGTCTACAAACGCCTTAACGGCAAAGCTTTTAGAAGAACTACGTAATCTTATATTTAGGTATAAAGTCGATTTTCTTGTATATACTCATTTAGCAATCGAAATCGAAATGCTTTAAATCATTAGTTTAAGATATTTAAGATAATTCACCCTCTTTATCTTACTGAAGTCTACAAACGCCTTAACGTCATAACGGCAAAGCATTTAGAAGAATTACGTAATCTTATATTTAGGTATAAAGTCGATTTTCTTGTATATACACATTTAGCAATCGATATCGAAATGCCTCAAATCATTAGTTTAACATATTTAAGTTATTTAATCCTCTTTATCTTACTGCAGTCTACAAACGCCTTAACGGCATAACGGCAAAGCATTTAGAAGAATTACGTAATCTTATATTTAGGTATAAAGTCGATTTTCTTGTATATACTCATTTAGCAATCGATATCGAAATGCTTCAAATATAAGTTTAACATATTTAAGTTAACAAACCTACTTTAACGCACTGAAGTTAACACAAAGCCATGGCGGCATAAAGGCAGTGCATGTAGAAGAATGCCGTAATCTTATATTTAGGTATAAAGTCGATATTCTTGTATATAAACATTTAGCAATCGATATCGAAATGCCTCAAATCATTAGTTTAACATATTTAAGTTAATTAACCCCCTTTATCTTACTGAAGTCTACAAACTCCTTAACGGCATAACGGCAGTGCATGTAGAAGAATTCCGTTATCATATATTTAGGTATAAAGTCGATTTTCTTGTATATACACATTTAGCAATCGATATCGAAATGCCTCAAATCATCAGTTTAACATATTTAAGTTAATTAACCCTCTTTATCTTACTGAAGTCTACAAACTGCTTAACGGCAAAGCATTTAGAAGAATTACGTAATCTTATATTTAGTTATAAATTCGATTTTCTTGTATATACACATTTAGCAAGCGATATCGAAATGCTTCAAGTCATTAGTTTAACATATTTAAGATAATTAACCTTCTTTATTTTACTGAAGTTCACATAAAGCCATAACGGTATAACGGCAGTGCATTTGGGAGAATTTCGTAATCTTATATTTAGGTATAAAGTCGATTTTGTTGTATATACTCATTTAGCAATCGAAATCGAAATGCTTCAAATCATTAGTTTAATATATTTAAGTTAACTAACCCTCTGTATCTTACTGAAGTCTACAAACATCTTAACGGAATAACGGCAAAGCATTTAGAAGAATTACGTAATCTTATATTTAGGTATAAAGTCGATTTTCTTGTATATACTCATTTAGCAATCGAAATCGAAATGCTTCAAATCATTAGTTTAACATATTTAAGTTAACTAACCCTCTGTATCTTACTGAAGTCTACAAACATCTTAACGGTATAACGGCAAAGCATTTAGAAGAATTACGTAATCTTATATTTAGGTATAAAGTCGATTTTCTTGTATATACTCATTTAGCAATCGATATAGAAATGCTTCAAATCATTAGTTTAACATATTAAAGTTAATAAACCTTCTTTAACGAACAGAAGTTGGCATAAATCCATGGCGGCATAACGGCAGTGCATTTATAATAATTCCGTAATCTTACATTTAGGCATAAAGTCGATTTTCTTGTATATACTCATTTAGCAATCGATATCGAAATGCTTCAAATCATTAGTTTAACATATTTAAGTTAATAAACCTTTTTTAGCGTATTTAAGTTGATATAAAGCCATGGTGGCATTACGACAGTACATTTGGAAGAATTCCGTACTCTTATATTTAGGTATAAAGTCGATTTTCTTGTATATATGCATTAAGCAATCGATATCGAAATGCCTCAAATCATTAGTTTAACATGTTTAAGTTAATTAACCCCCTTTATCTTACTGAAGTCTATAAACGCCTTAACGGCATAACGCCAGTGCATGTAGAAGAATTCCGTTATCATATATTTAGGTATAAAGTCGATTTTCTTGTATATACACATTTAGCAATCGAAATCGAAATGCTTCAAATCATTAGTTTAACATATTTAAGTTAATTAACCCTCTTTATCTTACTGAAGTCTACAAACGCCTTAACGGCATAACGGCAAAGCATTTAGAAAAATTACGTAATCTTATATTTAGGTATAACATCGATTTTCTTGTACATACTCATTTAGCAATCGAAATCGAAATGCTTCAAATCATTAGTTTAACATATTTAAATTAATTAACCCTCTTTATCTTACTGAAGTCTACAAACATCCTAACGGCATAACGGCAAAGCATTTAGAAGAATTACGTAATCTTATATTTAGGTATAAAGTCGATTTTCTTGTATATACTCATTTAGCAATCGATATCGAAATGCTTCAAATCATTAGTTTAACATATTTAAGTAAATAAAGCTTCTTCAACGCACTGAAGTTAACACAAAGCCATGGCGGCATAACGGCAGTTCATGTAGAAGAATTCCGTAATTTTATATTTAGGTATAAAGTCGATTTTCTTGTATATACACATTTAGCAATCGATATCGATATGCCTCAAATCGTAAGTTTAACATATTTAAGTTAATTAACCCCCTTTATCTTACTGAAGTCTACAAACTCCTTAACGGCATAACGGCAGTGCATGTAGAAGAATTCCGTTATCATATATTTAGGTATAAAGTCGATTTTCTTGTATATACACATTTAGCAATCGATATCGAAATGCCTCAAATCATCAGTTTAACATATTTAAGTTAATTAACCCTCTTTATCTTACTGAAGTCTACAAACTGCTTAACGGCAAAGCATTTAGAAGAATTATGTAATCTTATATTTAGTTATAAATTCGATTTTCTTGTATATACACATTTAGCAAGCGATATCGAAATGCTTCAAGTCATTAGTTTAACATATTTAAGATAATTAACCTTCTTTATTTTACTGAAGTTCACATAAAGCCATAACGGTATAACGGCAGTGCATTTGGGAGAATTTCGTAATCTTATATTTAGGTATAAAGTCGATTTTGTTGTATATACTCATTTAGCAATCGAAACCGAAATGCTTCAAATCATTAGTTTAACATATTTAAGTTAACTAACCCTCTGTATCTTACTGAAGTCTACAAACATCTTAACGGAATAACGGCAAAGCATTTAGAAGAATTACGTAATCTTATATTTAGGTATAAAGTCGATTTTCTTGTATATACTCATTTAGCAATCGAAATCGAAATGCTTCAAATCATTAGTTTAACATATTTAAGTTAACTAACCCTCTGTATCTTACTGAAGTCTACAAACATCTTAACGGTATAACGGCAAAGCATTTAGAAGAATTACGTAATCTTATATTTAGGTATAAAGTCGATTTTCTTGTATATACTCATTTAGCAATCGATATAGAAATGCTTCAAATCATTAGTTTAACATATTAAAGTTAATAAACCTTCTTTAACGAACTGAAGTTGGCATAAATCCATGGCGGCATAGAGGCAGTGCATGTAGAAGAATGCCGTAATCTTATATTTAGGTATAAAGTCGATTTTCTTGTATATAAACATTTAGCGATCGATATCGAAATGCCTCAAATCATTAGTTTAACATATTTAAGTTAATAAACCTTTTTTAGCGTATTTAAGTTGATATAAAGCCATGGTGGCATTACGACAGTACATTTGGAAGAATTCCGTACTCTTATATTTAGGTATAAAGTCGATTTTCTTGTATATATGCGTTAAGCAATCGATATCGAAATGCCTCAAATCATTAGTTTAACATGTTTAAGTTAATTAACCCCCTTTATCTTACTGAAGTCTATAAACGCCTTAACGGCATAACGGCAGTGCATGTAGAAGTATTCCGTTATCATATATTTAGGTATAAAGTCGATTTTCTTGTATATACACATTTAGCAATCGAAATCGAAATGCTTCAAATCATTAGTTTAACATATCTAAGTTAATTAACCCTCTTTATCTTACTGAAGTCTACAAACGCCTTAACGGCATAACGGCAAAGCATTTAGAAAAATTACGTAATCTTATATTTAGGTATAAAATCGATTTTCTTGTATATACTCATTTAGCAATCGATATCGATATGCCTCAAACCGTTAGTTTAACATATTTAAGTTAATTAACCCCCTTTATCTTACTGAAGTCTACAAACTCCTTAACGGCATAACGGCAGTGCATGTAGAAGAATTCCGTTATCATATGTTTAGGTATAAAGTCGATTTTCTTGTATATACACATTTAGCAATCGATATCGAAATGCCTCAAATCATTAGTTTAACATATTTAAGTTAATTAATCCTCTTTATCTTACTGAAGTCTACAAACGCCTTAACGGCATAACGGCAAAGCACTTAGAAGAATTACGTAATCTTATATTAAGGTATAAAGTCGATTTTCTTGTATATACTCATTTAGCAATCGATATCGAAATGCTTTAAATATAAGTTTAACATATTTAAGTTAACAAACCTACTTTAACGCACTGAAGTTAACACAAAGCCATGGCGGCATAGAGGCAGTGCATGTAGAAGAATGCCGTAATCTTATATTTAGGTATAAAGTCGATTTTCTTATATATACTCATTTAGCAATCGATATAGAATTCTTCAAATCATTAGTTTAACATATTTAAGTTAATTATCCTTCTACAACATATTGAAGTCTACAAACGCCTTAACGGCATAACGGCAAAGCACTTAGAAGAATTACGTAATCTTATATTAAGGTATAAAGTCGATTTTCTTGTATATACTCATTTAGCAATCGATATCGAAATGCTTTAAATATAAGTTTAACATATTTAAGTTAACAAACCTACTTTAACGCACTGAAGTTAACACAAAGCCATGGCGGCATAGAGGCAGTGCATGTAGAAGAATTCCGTAATTTTATATTTAGGTATAAAGTCGATTTTCTTGTATATACACATTTAGCAATCGATATCGAAATGCCTCAAATCATTAGTTTAACATATTTAAGTTTATTAGCCCTCTTTATCATACTGAAGTCTACAAACGCCTTAACGGCATAACGGCAAAGCATTTAGAAGAATTACGTAATCTTATATTTAGGTATAAAGTCGATTTTCTTGTATATACTCATTAAGCAATCGAAATCGAAATGCTTTAAATCATTAGTTTAACACATTTAAGATAATTAACCCTCTTTATCTTACTGAAGTCTACAAACGCCTTAACGGCATAACGGCAAAGCATTTAGAAGAATTACATAATCTTATATTCAGGTATAAAGTCGATTTTCTTATATATACTCATTTAGCAATCGATATAGAAATGCTTCAAATCATTAGTTTAACATATTTAAGTTAATTATCCTTCTACAACATATTGAAGTTGATATAAAGCCATGGCGGCATAACGACAGTACATTTGGAAGTATTCCGTAATCTTATATTTAGGTATAAAGTCGATTTTCTTTTATATACACATTTAGGTATCGATATCGAAGTGCTTCAAATCATTATTTTAACATATTTAAGTTAATTAAACTTTTTTAACGTATTGGAGTTGATATAAAGCCATGGTGGTATAACGACAGTACATATGGAAGAATTCCGTGATCTTATATTTAGGTATAAAGTCGATTTTCTTGTATGTATGCATTAAGCAATCGATTTCGAAATGCTTCAAATAACTAGTGTAACATATCTAAGTTAATAAACCTTCTGAAGTTAACATAAAGCCATAACGGCATAACGGCAGTGCATTTAGAAGTATTCCGTAATCTTATATTTAGGTATAAAGTCGATTTTCTTTTATATACACATTTAGGTATCGATATCGAAGTGCTTCAAATCATTATTTTAACATATTTAAGTTAATTAAACTTTTTTAACGTATTGGAGTTGATATAAAGCCATGGCGGCATAACGACAGTAGATTTGGAAGAAACCCGTAATCTTATATTTAGGTGTAAAGTCGATTTTCTTGTATAAATGCTTTAAGCAATCGATTTCGAAATGCTTCAAATAACTGGTGTAACATATCTAAGTTAATAAACCTCCTTTAACGAACTGAAGTTAACATAAAGCCATAACGGCATAACGGCACTGCATTAAGAAGAATTCCGTAAGCTTATCTTTAGGTATAAAGTCGATTTTGTTGTATATAAACATTTAGCAATCGATATCGAAATGCCTCAAATCATAAGTTTAACATATTTTAGTTAATTAACCTTCTTTAGCATATTGAAGTTGATATAAAGCCATGGCGGCATAACGACAGTACATTTGGAAGAATTCCGTAATCTTATATTTAGGTGTAAAGTCGATTTTCTTGTATGCACTCATTTAGCAATCGCTTTCGAAATGCTTCAAATCATTAGTTTAACATATTTAAGTTAATTAACCCTCTTTATCTTACTGAAGTCTACAAACACCTTAACGGCATAACGGCAAAGCATTTAGAAGAATTACGTAATCTTATATTTAGGTATAAAGTCGATTTTCTTGTATATACTCATTTAGCAATCGATATCGAAATGCTTCAAATCATTAGTTTAACATATTTAAGTTAATAAACTTTCATCAACGATCTGAAGTTGGCATATAGTCGTGGCGGCATAACAACAGTGCATGTAGAAGAATTCCGTAATCTTATATTTAGGTATAAATTCGATTTTCTTGTATACACACATTTAGCTATCGATATCGAAATGCTTCAAATCGTTAGTTTAACATATTTAAGTTAATTATCCTTCTATAACATATTGAAGTTGATATAAAGCCATGGTGGAATAACGACAGTACATTTGGAAGAATTCCGTAATCTTATATTTAGGTAGAAAGTTGATTTTCTTGTATATATGCATTAAGCAATCGATTTCGAAATGCTTCAAATAACTAGAGTAACATATCCAAGTTAATAAACCTTCTGAAGTTAATATAAAGCCATAACGGCATAACGGCAGTGCATTTAGAAGAATTCCGTAATCTTATATTTAGGTATAAAGTCGATTTTCTTGTATATACTCATTTAGCAATCGATATCGAAATGCTTCAAATAACTGGTTTAGCATATTTAAGTTAATTAACCTTCTTTATCTTAATGAAGTTTACATAAAGCCTTAACGGCATAACGGCAGTATATTTATATGAATTCCGTTATCTTATATTTAGGTATAAAGTCGAATTTGTTGTACATACGCATTTAGCAATCGATATCGAAATGCTTCAAATCATTCGTTTAACATATTTAAGTTAATTAACCTTCTTTAACGTATTGAAGTTGATGTAAAGCCATGGCAGCATAACAACAATACATTTGGAAGAATTCCGTAGTCTTATATTTAGGTATAAAGTCGATTTTCTTGTATATACTCATTTAGCAATCGATATAGAAATGCTTCAAATCATTAGTTTAACATATTAAAGTTAATAAACCTTCTTTAACGAACAGAAGTTGGCATAATCCATGGCGGCATAACGGCAGTGCATTTATAATAATTCCGTAATCTTACATTTAGGCATAAAGTCGATTTTCTTGTATATACTCATTTAGCAATCGATATCGAAATGCTTCAAATCATTAGTTTAACATATTTAAGTTAATAAACCTTTTTTAGCGTATTTAAGTTGATATAAAGCCATGGTGGCATTACGACAGTACATTGGAAGAATTCCGTACTCTTATATTTAGGTATAAAGTCGATTTTCTTGTATATATGCATTAAGCAATCGATATCGAAATGCTTCAAATCATTATTTTAACATATTTAAGTTAACTAACCCTCTGTATCTTACTGAAGTCTACAAACATCTTAACGGAATAACGGCAAAGCATTTAGAATAATTCCGTAATCTTATATTTAGGTATAAAGTCGGTTTTCTTGTATATACTCATTTAGCAATCGATATCGAAATGCCTCAAATCTTTAGTTTAACATATTTAAGTTAATTAACCCTCTTTATCTTACTGAAGTCTACAAACGCCTTAATGGCATAACGGCAAAGCATTTAGAAGAATTCCGTAATCTTATATTTAGGTAAAAAGTCGATTTTCTTGTATATACTCTTTTAGCAATCGATATCGAAATGCTTCAAATCATTAGTTTGACATATTTAAGTTAAAAAACCTACTTTAAACCGAAGTTAACACAAAGCCATGGCGGCATAACGGCAGTGCATGTAGAAGAAATCCGTAATCTTATATTTAGGTATTGAGTCGATTTTGTTGTATATATGCATTTAGCAATCGATTTCGAAAATCTTCAAATCATTAGTTTAACATATTTAAGTTAATTAACCCTCTTTATCTTACTGAAGTCTACAAACGCCTTAATGGCATAACGGCAAAGCATTTAGAAGTATTACGTAATCTTATATTTAGTATAAAGTCGATTTTCTTGTATATACTCATTTAGCAATCGATATCGAAATTCTTCAAATCATTAGTTTAACATATTTAAGTTAATAAACCTTCTTTAACTAACTGAAGTTGATACAAAGCCATAACTACATAACGGCAGTGCATTTAGAAGAATTCCGTAATCTTATATTTAGCTATAAAGTCGATTTTCTTGTATATACATATTTAGCAATCGATAGCGAAATACCTCAAATCATTGGTTTAACATATTTAAGTTAATTAACCATCTTTAACGTATTGAAGGTGAAATAAAGCCATGGCGCCATAACGACAGTAATTTGGAAGAATTCCGTAATCTTATATTTAGGTATAATCGATTTTCTTGTATATATGCATAAAGCAATCGATATCGATATGCTTCAAATAACTGGTTTAACATAGTTAGTTAATAAACCTTCTTTAACTAACTGAAGTTAACATAAAGCCATGGCGGTATAACGGCAGTGCATTTGGAAGAATTCCGTTATCCTATGTTTAGGTATAAAGTCAAGTTTCTTGTACTAGCACATTTAGCAATCGATATCGAAATGCTTCAAATCATTAGTTTAACATATTTAAGGTGAATTACTTTCTTTAACCTACCGAAGGTGACATGAAGCCATGGCGGCATAACGGCAGTGCATGTAGAAGAATTCCGTAGTTTTATATTGAGGTATAAAATCCATTTTTTTGTATAAACACATTTAGCAATTGATATCGAAATGCTTCAAATCATTAGTTTAACATATTTAAGTTTATAAACATTTTTTAGCTTACTGAAGTCTACATAAAGCCTTAACGGTATAACGGCAGTGCATTTAGAAGAATTCCGTAATCTTTTATTTAGGTATAAAGTCGATTTTCTTTTATATACGCATTAAGATATCGATATCGAAATGCTTCAAATCATCAGTTTAACATATTTAAGTTAATTAACCTTCTTTAACGTATTGAAGTTGATATAGAGCCATTGCGGCATAACGGCAGTGCATGTAGAAGAATTCCGTTATCTTATATTTAGGTATAAAGTCGATTTTCTTGTATATACACATTTAGCAAGCGATATCGAAATGCTTCAAATCATTAGTTTAACATATTTAAGTTAATTAACCTTCTTTAACGTATTAAAGTTGATATAAAGCCATGGCGGCATAACGGCAGTGCATTTAGAAGAATTCCGTAATCTTATATTTAGGTATAAAGTCGATTTCCTTGTATATACACATTTAGCAAGCGATTTCGAAATGCTTCAAATCATAAGTTTAACACATTTAAGCTGATTAACCTTCTTTAACGTATTGAAGTTGATATAGAGCCATTGCGGCATAACGGCAGTGCATGTAGAAGAATTCCGTAATCTTATATTTAGGTATAAAGTCGATTTTTTGTATATACACATTTAGCAAGCGTTATCGAAATGCTTCAACTCATTATCTTAACATATTCAAGTTAATAAACCTTCTTTAACGATCTGAAGGGGCATATAGCCACGGCGGCATTACGGCAGTGCAGGTAGAAGAATTCCGTAATCTTTTATTTAGTATAAAGTCGATTTTCTTTTATATACACATTTAGATATCGATATCGAAATGCTTCAAATCATTAGTTTAACATATTAAGTTAATAAACATTTTTTAGCTTACTGAAGTCTACATAAAGCCTTAACGGTATAACGGCAGTGCATGTAGAAGAATTCCGTTATCTTATATTTAGGTAAAGATCACCTAGACTCAATTAAGGTAGCACTACATACTGCTTAAGAAAATATTATTAAAAAATCTAAAGTTGACCAAAGGACGTTTAAAGAAGGTGAAAAAGTTTACGTTCGCCGCAATAAACGACTTGGAAATAAATTAAATAAGATTTACGTTGAAAACGTCGTACAGAAGGATTTAGGAACAATCGTGTTAATAAATGGTAAAAAAGTACACAAAGATAATATACGCTGATGTTCACCATCACAAATCGACAAGTCAAATTGTTCATGAAAAATATTTCTGCAAGTTCTGTTTAAGGACTTTATACTTTTTTTTTTAATTTTTCAAAGAATTCAACTACTTCTACCAACGATACTAGAAATTTATTTAATTAAAAGGAAATATTATTCAAGGTTAACTACAAAAATGAAAAACATGCTATGTAAAAATACAACAATCGCAAGTAAAATTATAAAAGAGCAAAATCATTTGATAAGGAAATTGCATTAATAATTTATGCTTATTTGCTTAAAACTTAATAATTTTCATTTAATTCCTGAAGATGTACTTAATTTTTTGTGAAATACTTATCTTTGTTAAGTTACAAGCTACAAAAGTACGTATGTAAATGTACGGAAAATATCCAACAGAACATTATTTAAATTGTGTAGAAAAATTTAAATTTCTATGAGTTATAAGAACATAAGTAAATATTTCCAAGTCATTAGGTTAAGCAAAATTGAACTGATATGGTTGTATTAGTTTTTGCAAAATAGTTAGTTTTGCTAAACAACATAACTTACAAAATGGAAACCATACACTATTCGTAGTAAACGTACATATGTATACGGAAAACATCATTTTCAACAGAAAATTCTTAAAAAAAAAATTTCTCTCTAAATCACTAGGTTAAGTAATAACTGAATTTTTACTATTGTATTATATTTTTTTGTAAAATTTCTTATTTTGACTCAAACGATATAAGATTCAAAATGAACATGACATACTATTAATTGTAAACGTACATATGTATACGGAAAACATCATTTTCAACAGAAAATTCTTAAAAAATGTTGCAAAACAATTTCTCTCAAAATCACTAGGTTAAGTAAAAACTGAATTTTTACTATTGTATTAAATTTTTTGTAAATTGCTTATTTTGACTCAAACGATATAAGATTCGAAAGGAACATGACATACTATTAATTGTGAACGTACATATGTATGTATGCGGAAAACGTAATTTTCAAATATATATTGCTTAAGAATTTTGTATAAAAATGTACATATATTTACATGCCAACGTTGTCAGAAAAATAACTTAATATTTATAAGTCAGTGGGTAAGCAGAAATTGGATTACATTATTACGTTAGTTAAAACAAAAAAACCCGTCGGATCAGGGACGTTCCGTATTTAAGAGGGGGAGGAGTTATTATATTGCGCTCGAATGCAGCATTGCAACAACACAGCTTAGCGTATGTCATCACCACGCAACCTTTCGACAGTGCGCTTAGCAACATCAACACCTCGCGCATATGTTTTCTAAGCTGTCCAACAACGGAACAGTCCGGCGCTTAAGAACACTGCGCAGGCAATTAACCTTACCTATGTGTTTGCTAGCAACATCGCAACGACGCAGGATAGCGCGTAATTCTATCACCACCCAACAACAGCAACACCTCGCGCATGTGTATGCAGTCTAAGCCGCCCAGCAACAGCTCTACCGTGTGCATAGGCTAGCCAAGCAGCCCGCCAAAAGCCCAATTCGGCGCACGAGTTTATCGCTTGCCTAACAACAACTTCACCATGCGCTTGGGTTAGTTAGGTAACCCAGCAACGGTATAATAAAGCACATAAGATCACTGCGCGCAACAATAACAACAACACCTGAAAACCATCAGACGAGAGGGTATTTAAGGCTGCGCTGTTAGCATAACAGGACAGTTCTTCGAGACAACTCATTAGTTAAACCTAACCTGCTTAACTTATACAAGAAAATCGACTTCATACCTAAGTATAAGATTACGGAATTCTTCAAATGCACTGCGTTATGCCGCCATGGCTTCTATATCAACTTCAATACGTTAAAGAAGGTTAATTAACTTAAATATGTTAAACTAATGAGTTGAAGCATTTCGATATCGCTTGCTAAATGTGTATATACAACAAAATCGACTTTATACCTAAATATAAGATTACGGAATTCTTCTAAATGCACTGCCGTTATGCCGCCATGGCTTTATACCAACTTCAATACGTTAAAGAAGGTTAATTAACTTAAATATGTTAAACCAATGATTTGAAGCATTTCGATATCGCTTGCTAACTGTGTATATACAAGAAAATCGACTTTATACCTAAATAAAAGATTACGGAATTCTTCTAAATGCACTGCCGTTATGCCGCCATGGCTTTATGCCAACTTCATTTCGTTAAAGAAGGTTTATTAACTTAAATATGTTAAACTAATGATTTGAAGCATTTCGATATCGCTTGCTAAATGTGTATATACAACAAAATCCACATTATACCTAAATATAAGATAACGGAATTCTTCTACATGCACTGCCGTGATGCCGCCATGGCTTTATTCCAACTTCAGTTCGTTAAAGAAGGTTTATTAACTTAAATATGTTAAACTAATGAGTTGAAGCATCTCGACATCGATTGCTAAATGTGTATATACAACAAAATCGACTTTATACCTAATATAAGATTACGGAATTCTTCTAAATGCACTGCCGTTATGCCGCCATGGCTTTATATCAACTTCAATACGTTAAAGAAGGTTAATTAACTTAAATATGTTAAACTAATGAGTTGAAGCATTTCGATATCGCTTGCTAAATGTGTATATACAACAAAATCGACTTTATACCTAAATATGAGATAACGGAATTCTTTTAAATGCACTGCCGTTATGCCGTTAAGGCTTTATGTAGAATTCAGTAAGATAGAGAGGGTTAATTAGCTTAAATATGTTAAACTAATGATTTTAAGCATTTCGATATCGATTGCTTAATATGTAAATACAAGAAAATCGACTTTATACCTAAATAGAAGATAAAGAATTCTTCTAAATGCACTGCCGTAATACCGCCGTGGCTACATGCCAAATTCAGATCGTTAAAGAAGGTTTATTAACTTAAATATGTTGAGCTAATGAGTCGAAGCATCTCGATATCGATTGCTAAATGTGTATATACAACAAAATCGACTTTATACCTAAATATTAGATTACGGAATTCTTCCAAATGCATTGCCGTTATACCGTTATGGCTTTATGCAAACTTCAGTAGGATAAAGAAGGTTAATTAACTTAAATATGTTAAACTAATGGTTTGAAGCATTTCGATATCGCTTGCTTAATGTGTATATACGAGAAAATCGAATTTATACCTAAATATAAGATAACGGAATTCTTCTAAATGCACTGCTCGTTTGCTAAATGTGTATATACAAGAAAATCGAATTTATACCTAAATATAAGATAACGGAATTCTTCTAAATGCACTGTCGTTATACCGTTAAGGCTTTATATAAACTTCAGTAAGCTAAAAAATGTTTATTAACTTAATATGTTAAACTAGTGAGTTGAAGCATCTCGATATCGATTGCTAAATGTGAATATACAACAAAATCGACTTTATACCTAAATATAAGATTACGGAATTCTTCCCAATGCACTGCCGTTATACCGTTATGGCTTTATGTAAACTTCAGCAAGATAAAGAAGGTTAGTTAACTTAAATATGTTAAACTAATGATTTGAAGCATTTCGTTATCGATTGCTAAATGTGTATATAAATGAAATCGACTTTATACCTAAATATAAGATAACGGAATTCTTCTGAATGCACTGCCGTTATGCCGTTAAGGCTTTATGTAGACTTCAGTGCGTTAAAGAACGTTTATTAACTTAGATATGTTAAAGCAATGATTTGAAGCATTTCGATATCGATTGCTAAATGTGTATATACATGAAAATCGACTTTATACCTAAATATAAGATAATGGAATTCTTCTACATGCACTGCCGTTATGCCGCCATGGATTTATGCCAACTTCAGTTTGTTAAAGAAGGTTTATTAACTTAAATATATTAAACTAATGAGTTGAAGCATCTCGATATCGATTGCTAAATGTGCATATACAACAAAATCGACTTTATACCTAAATATAAGATTACGGAATTCTTCCAAATGCACTGCCGTTATACCGTTATGGCTTTATGTAAACTTCAGTAAGCTAAGGAAGGTTAATTAACTTAATTATGTTAAAGTAATGATTTGAAGCATTTCGATATCGATTGCTAAATGTTTATATACAAGAAAATCGACTTTATACCTAAATATAAGATAATGGAATTCTTCCACATGCACTGCCGTTATGCCGCCATGGATTTATGCCAACTTCAGTTTGTTAAAGAAGGTTTATTAACTTAAATATGTTAAACTAATGAGTTGAAGCATTTCGATATCGCTTGCTAAATGTGCATTATACATCAAAATCGACTTTATACCTAAATATGAGATGTCGGAGTTCTTCTAAATGCATTGCCGTTAAGCCGCCCTGGCTTTATATCAACTTCAATACGTTAAAGAAGGTTAATTAACTTAATTATGTTAAACTTATGATTTGAAGCATTTCGATATCGATATCTAAATGTGTATATAAAAGAAAATCGACTTTATACCTAAATATAAGATTACGGAATTCTTCTAAATGCACTGTCGTTATGCCGCCATGGCTTTATATCATCTTCATTACGTTAAAGAAGGTTAATTAACTTAAATATGTTAAACTGATGATTTGAAGCATTTCGATATCGATTGCTAAATGTGTATATACAACAAAATCGACTTTATACCTAAATATAAGATTACGAAATTCTTCTAAATGTACTGTCATTATGCCGCCATGGCTTTATATCAACTTCAGTAAGATACAGAAGTTAATTAACATAAATATGTTAAACTAATGATTTGAAGCATTTCGATATCGCTTGCTAAACGTGTATATACAAGAAAATCGACTTTATACCTAAATATAAGATAACGGAATTCTTCTACATGCACTGCCATTATACCGTTAGGGCTTTATGTAAACTTCATTAAGCTAAAAAATGTTTATTAACTTAATATGTTAAACTAATGATTTGAAGCATTTCGATATCGATATCTAATTGTGCATATAAAAGAAAATCGACGTTATACCTAAATAAAAGATTACGGAATTCTTCTACATGCACTGCCGTAATGCCGCCTTGGCTATATGCCAAATTCAGATCGTTGAAGAAGGTTAATTAACTTAAATATGTTAAACTAATGACTTGAAGCATTTCGTTATCGATTGCTATATGTGTATAATCAACAAAATCGACTTTATACCTAAATATAAGATAATGGAATTCTTCTAAATAAACTGCCGTTATACCGTTAAGGCTTTATGTAGACTTCAGTAAGCTAAAAAATGTTTATAAACATAAGTATGTTAAACTAATGATTTGAAACATTTCGATATCGATATCATAATGTGTATATAAAAGAAAATCGACTTTATACCTAAATAAAAGATTACGGAATTCCTCTACATGCACTGCCGTAATACCGCCGTGGCTATATGCCAAATTCAGATCGTTAAAGAAGGTTTATTAACTTAAATATGTTAAGCTTATGAGTTGAAGCATCTCGATATCTATTGCTAAATATGTATATACAACAAAATCGACTTTATACCTAAATATAAGATTACGGAATTCTTCCAAGTGCACTGCCGTTATACCGTTATGGCTCTATGTAAACTTCAGTAGGATAAAGAAGGTTAACTAACTTAAATATGTTAAACTAATGATTTAAAGCATTTCAATATCGCTTGCTAAATGTGTATATACAAGAAAATCGAATTATACCTAAATATAAGATAGCGAAATTCTTCCAAGTGCACTGCCGTTATACCGTTATGGCTTTATGTAAACTTCAGTAAGCTAAAAAATGTTTATTAATTTAAAATGTTAAACTAATGATTTGAAGCATTTCGATATCGATTGATAAATGTGTAAATACAAGAAAATTGACGTTATGCCTAAATATAAGATAACGGAATTCTTCTATATGCACTGCCGTAATGCCGCCTTGGCTATATGCCAAATTCAGATCGTTAAAGAAGGTTAATTAACTTAAATATGTTAAACTAATGAGTTGAAGCATCTCGATATCGATTGCTAAATGTGTGTATAAAAGAAAATAGAATTTATACCTAAATATAAGATAACGGAATTCTTCTAAATGCACTGCCGTTATGCCGTTAAGGCTTTATGTAGACTTCAGTAAGAGAGAGAGGGTTAATTAACTTAAATATGTTAATCTTATGATTTGAGGCATTTCGATATCGATTCCTAAATATGTAAATACAAGAAAATCGACATTATACCTAAATATAAGATAACGGAATTCTTCTACATGCACTGCCGTGATGCCGCCATGGCTTTATTCCAACTTCAGTTCGTTAAAGAAGGTTTATTAACTTAAATATGTTAAACTAATGAGTTGAAGCATTTCGATATCGCTTGCTAACTGTGTATATACAAGAAAATCGACTTTATACCTAAATATAAGATTACGGAATTCTTCTAAATGCACTGCCGTTATGCCGCCATGGCTTTATACCAACTTCAATACGTTAAAGAAGGTTAATTAACATAATATGTTAAACCAATGATTTGAAGCATTTCGATATCGCTTGCTAACTGTGTATATACAAGAAAATCGACTTTATACCTAAATAAAAGATTACGGAATTCTTCTAAATGCACTGCCGTTATGCCGCCATGGCTTTATGCCAACTTCATTTCGTTAAAGAAGGTTTATTAACTTAAATATGTTAAACTAATGATTTGAAGCATTTCGATATCGCTTGCTAAATGTGTATATACAACAAAATCGACATTATACCTAAATATAAGATAACGGAATTCTTCTACATGCACTGCCGTGATGCCGCCATGGCTTTATTCCAACTTCAGTTCGTTAAAGAAGGTTTATTAACTTAAATATGTTAAACTAATGAGTTGAAGCATCTCGACATCGATTGCTAAATGTGTATATACAACAAAATCGACTTTATACCTAAATATAAGATTACGGAATTCTTCTAAATGCACTGCCGTTATGCCGCCATGGCTTTATATCAACTTCAATACGTTAAAGAAGGTTAATTAACTTAAATATGATAAACTAATGATTTGAAGCATTTCGATATCGCCTGTTAAATGTGTATATACAAGAAAATCGACTTTATACCTAAATATAAGATAACGGAATTCTTCTACATGCACTGCCGTTATGCCGCCATGGCTTTATATCAACTTCAATACGTTAAAGAAGGTTAATTAACTTAAATATGTTAAACTAATGAGTTGAAGCATTTCGATATCGCTTGCTAAATGTGTATATACAACAAAATCGACTTTATACCTAAATATGAGATAACGGAATTCTTTTAAATGCACTGCCGTTATGCCGTTAAGGCTTTATGTAGAATTCAGTAAGATAGAGAGTGTTAATTAGCTTAAATATGTTAAACTAATGATTTTAAGCATTTCGATATCGATTGCTTAATATGTAAATACAAGAAAATCGACTTTATACCTAAATAGAAGATAAAGAATTCTTCTAAATGCACTGCCGTAATCCCGCCGTGGCTACATGCCAAATTCAGATCGTTAAAGAAGGTTTATTAACTTAAATATGTTGAGCTAATGAGTCGAAGCATCTCGATATCGATTGCTAAATGTGTATATACAACAAAATCGACTTTATACCTAAATATTAGATTACGGAATTCTTCCAAATGCATTGCCGTTATACCGTTATGGCTTTATGCAAACTTCAGTAGGATAAAGAAGGTTAATTAACTTAAATATGTTAAACTAATGATTTGAAGCATTTCGATATCGCTTGCTTAATGTGTATATACGAGAAAATCGAATTTATATCTAAATATAAGATAACGGAATTCTTCTAAATGCACTGCTCGTTTGCTAAATGTGTATATACAAGAAAATCGAATTTATACCTAAATATAAGATAACGGAATTCTTCTAAATGCACTGTCGTTATACCGTTAAGGCTTTATATAAACTTCAGTAAGCTAAAAAATGTTTATTAACTTAATATGTTAAACTAGTGAGTTGAAGCATCTCGATATCGATTGCTAAATGTGAATATACAACAAAATCGACTTTATACCTAAATATAAGATTACGGAATTCTTCCCAATGCACTGCCGTTATACCGTTATGGCTTTATGTAAACTTCAGCAAGATAAAGAAGGTTAGTTAACTTAAATATGTTAAACTAATGATTTGAAGCATTTCGTTATCGATTGCTAAATGTGTATATAAATGAAAATCGACTTTATACCTAAATATAAGATAACGGAATTCTTCTGAATGCACTGCAGTTATACCCTTAAGGCTTTATGTAGACTTCAGTGCGTTAAAGAACGTTTATTAACTTAGATATGTTAAAGTAATGATTTGAAGCATTTCGATATCGATTGCTAAATGTGTATATACATGAAAATCGACTTTATACCTAAATATAAGATAATGGAATTCTTCTACATGCACTGCCGTTATGCCGCCATGGATTTATGCCAACTTCAGTTTGTTAAAGAAGGTTTATTAACTTAATATATTAAACTAATGAGTTGAAGCATCTCGATATCGATTGCTAAATGTGCATATACAACAAAATCGACTTTATACCTAAATATAAGATTACGGAATTTTTCCCAAATGCACTGCCGTTATACCGTTATGGCTTTATGTAAACTTCAGTAAGCTAAGGAAGGTTAATTAACTTAATTATGTTAAAGTAATGATTTGAAGCATTTCGATATCGATTGCTAAATGTTTATATACAAGAAAATCGACTTTATACCTAAATATAAGATAATGGAATTCTTCCACATGCACTACCGTTATGCCGCCATGGATTTATGCCAACTTCAGTTTGTTAAAGAAGGTTTATTAACTTAAATATGTTAAACTAATGAGTTGAAGCATTTCGATATCGCTTGCTAAATGTGCATATACATCAAAATCGACTTTATACCTAAATATGAGATGTCGGAGTTCTTCTAAATGCATTGCCGTTATGCCGCCCTGGCTTTATATCAACTTCAATACGTTAAAGAAGGTTTATTAATTTAAAATTATGTTAAACTTATGATTTGAAGCATTTCGATATCGCTTGCTAAATGTGTATATACATCAAAATCAAACTTTATACCTAAATATGAGATAAGGGGATTTTTCCCTAAATGCATTGCCGTTATGCCCCCTGGCTTTATGTAACTTCTTTAAACGTTAAAGAAGGTTTATTAATTTAAAATATGTTAAACTGATGATTTGAAGCATTTCGATATCGATTCTAAATGTGTATATAAACAAAATCGACTTTATACCTAAATATAAGATTACGGAATTCTTCTAAATGCACTGTCGTTATGCCGCCATGGCTTTATATCATCTTCATTACGTTAAAGAAGGTTAATTAACTTAAATATGTTAAACTGATGATTTGAAGCATTTCGATATCGATTGCTAAATGTGTATATACAACAAAATCGACTTTATACCTAAATATAAGATTACGAAATTCTTCCAAATGTACTGTCATTATGCCGCCATGGCTTTATATCAACTTCAGTAAGATACAGAAGTTAATTAACATAAATATGTTAAACTAATGATTTGAAGCATTTCGATATCGCTTGCTAAACGTGTATATACAAGAAAATCGACTTTATACCTAAATATAAGATAACGGAATTCTTCTACATGCACTGCCATTATACCGTTAGGGCTTTATGTAAACTTCATTAAGCTAAAAAATGTTTATTAACTTAATATGTTGAACTAATGATTTGAAGCATTTCGATATCGATATCTAATTGTGCATATAAAAGAAAATCGACGTTATACCTAAATAAAAGATTACGGAATTCTTCTACATGCACTGCCGTAATGCCGCCTTGGCTATATGCCAAATTCAGATCGTTGAAGAAGGTTAATTAACTTAAATATGTTAAACTAATGACTTGAAGCATTTCGTTATCGATTGCTAAATGTGTATAATCAACAAAATCGACTTTATACCTAAATATAAGATAACGGAATTCTTCTAAATAAACTGCCGTTATACCGTTAAGGCTTTATGTAGACTTCAGTAAGCTAAAAAATGTTTATAAACATAAGTATTTTAAATACTAATGATTTGAAACATTTCGATATCGATATCATAATGTGTATATAAAAGAAAATCGACTTTATACCTAAATAAAAGATTACGGAATTCCTCTACATGCACTGCCGTAATACCGCCGTGGCTATATGCCAAATTCAGATCGTTAAAGAAGGTTTATTAACTTAAATATGTTAAGCTTATGAGTTGAAGCATCTCGATATCTATTGCTAAATATGTATATACAACAAAATCGACTTTATACCTAAATATAAGATTACGGAATTCTTCCAAGTGCACTGCCGTTATACCGTTATGGCTCTATGTAAACTTCAGTAGGATAAAGAAGGTTAACTAACTTAAATATGTTAAACTAATGATTTAAAGCATTTCAATATCGCTTGCTAAATGTGTATATACAAGAAAATCGAATTATACCTAAATATAAGATAGCGAAATTCTTCCAAGTGCACTGCCGTTATATCGTTATGGCTTTATGTAAACTTCAGTAAGCAAAACAAATGTTTATTAATTTAAAATGTTAAACTAATGATTTGAAGCATTTCGATATCGATTGATAAATGTGTAAATACAAGAAAATTGACGTTATGCCTAAATATAAGATAACGGAATTCTTCTATATGCACTGCCGTAATGCCGCCTTGGCTATATGCCAAATTCAGATCGTTAAAGAAGGTTAATTAACTTAAATATGTTAAACTAATGAGTTGAAGCATCTCGATATCGATTGCTAAATGTGTGTATAAAAGAAAATAGAATTTATA